>PVLC010020917.1:0-28627 GCA_004027655.1 Graphiurus murinus
TTATTTTATCTATTTCTAAAATTTGAAATAGGGTCTCACTAAGTTGCAGACGGCCTTGCTAAGTTGCTGATGCTGACTTCCAGCCTGTGAGCCTCCTGTCTCTGCCTTCCAAGTACTGGAATTACAGGTGTGCACCACCACGTCTGGCTTCAAGATTTTTGAACTAAAGCACATCACTGTTCTAACTTTGGGCATGAGGGTGACTTACAACCATGGCTTCCAATCTTATTCCCCATGTAGGGACCTTTGTCCAAGGTCCTAATGAGATGGCTGCCCTGCGTCTGCTCCATCACCACGAGGAGAGGAGGTGAGGGAGGGCAGGTGAGACGTAAACAAAGCAGGGCTCATTGGATTTTGAAAAAAGAAAACCAAATCAAGAAGCTGTTTCTGAGGTGTGGTGGGAGCAGCTTTGGGGGGTTACGTGACAAAGAAACCAAGTAAACCCCTGTGAATTGAATTGAGGGTGCAAAAAATGTACGGGGGGGGGGGGCAGTACATACGCTAATCCTCTGCAGAAGTTTGGTGTGGAGGGGAGGAGATGAGGAAGTAATGGAGCAGAGCTTGGGGTCTAAGAGAACTTTCCATTTTCAGGAAGGGGAGATGAGCATGTCTGTGCCTGAATGGGAAGGGGTTCAAAGGGCCCAAGGCATTGGACCGCCATGGGAACAAGATGGCACCGGGAGGAGAGGACAGGATCCAGAGGCGAGGCACCTGTCCTTAGTGGGAGAAATGAGGAGACCACGTGCTGTGACAGTTCTTGGTGCTTGACCTCACTCTACAAGATCCCATTCCCACACTGCCTTCAGGTTGGCCGGAGCGAGGGAGAGAGAGGGCCATGAGAGCGAGGGTGGAGCCTGGGTGTGGCCCTCCCGCCAGGGCCCCTGCGCCTCAGCCCCCTCAGCGGCTCATCCCATTCCAGCAGCTTCGAGGCACCCTGCCCTGCTGGCTGGACAGCCACCTGGCCCCACCTGGCTGTCTCTGGTCCAATCTGCTTCTCACTTGTGGTCCACTAAGCCACACGTAAGTGGGGGGTCCCCTTCTCACCTCTCCAGTTTCTGTTCTCTGAATGTTATTTAGGTGAGGGTTGTCAGCTTTGGGTTTGAAAATGCTCCCAGGAGCAGTTCTGCTGTAGAACTGGGCTTAGACTGACTAAGCCCTCTTTTCTGCTCAAAGATAAAAAGCTGTCCCCTCAAAAAGAGTATGCAACAGTGCAAGAAATCTAGCTGTTCAGATCCTTGAGACCACCCTTGCTGTACAGAACTTTCTACTGGCAATTGTGTGTGTGTGTGTGTGTGTGTGTGTGTGTGTGTGTGTGTGTGTTAACTGAGCATTGAACCTAGGTTATTCTACCTCTGAGCTACCCCTCCAGTCCTAATTTTTTAAAAAATTTTCTTGCTAGGTTGCTGGGGGTCTTGCTAAGTTGCTGAGGCTGGCCTTGAACCTGTGATTCTCCTGTTTCAGCCTCCCAAGTACTGGAATTATAGGTATGTGCTACCATGTCTGGCTCCAAATTCCCTTTTAACGCATCATGCCCTTGTAGGACAAGCTCGGGATGTTGGATGTAGAGGAAAGGGTCACCCACAGATCTGGGGTTTTCAGGGATGCTCAGGGGGCCACTTGTCTGCACCCCCTCTTCCCCAGAGAGATGCCTCACACCCTGGCTGAGCTCAGGGCCCGCTCACCCTTCTGATGAGCAGCCATGGAGGGAATGCGCACGTCATCGTAGGACCTGCCGTCGGTGATGAGGATCATCAGCTTCCTCTTGCTGGGCTTAGACTTCTTGAAGAGCTGTTCCAGAGCATAGTGGATGGCGGCCCCGGTGCTGGTGCCGCCGCTCCAGTACCCCACCCTCTTGACGGCGTTAAGGATGTCAGGCTTGGTGCTGTACTTGTCGAACCCAAACTCCAGTCGCTGCTCGTAGGTGTACTGCACTGCCCCGATGCGCGTATCCGTTTCCGAAATCTCAAACTCCTTGCTGAGGTTGGCCACGAACTGCAGAACCGTGCGGAAGTTGCTGGTCCCCACGCTGCTGGAGCCGTCGATGACGAAGCCGATGTCGGCCGAGTTTAAGCAGGTCTTGCTGCAGGCCAGGCGGTCCGTGTCGCAGACCCGCTTCACCAGGGGCTGCACAGTCTTGTGCAGGCCGAACCAGTTCTGCACGTTGAACGAGTAGAAGCCATTGGTTCTGCATACAGCCTGGAAGACAGAGCAGGGGACACTTGCCAGGCTAGGGGTCAAGGCCCCCAGTGGGTCACCACTACCCTTGACCACTAGGTGGGTGAGGAAGCAAACAGACTTCTGTTTCCTGTCCTAGTCCTCCTAGTGCACCTTTTTTTTGGGGGGGGGGGTATTGGGGATTGAACCCAGGGACATTCTACATCCAAGATACACCTCTATTCCTTTTTATTTTTAATTTTGAAACAGGGTCTCACTAGATTGCTGAGCCTCACTGAGTTGTGAGGCTGTCCTCGAACCTGAGATTCTCCTATCTCACTCTCCCAAGTACTGGGACTAAAGGCACGTGCCACCATGCCCAGCCCTCCTTGTGCACTTTGTCCCTCTCAGTTCACCTGGCCGGGCACGCACGGAGATGAAGAAGCCTCCAGCCTTGCTCCTGTCCCCTTGAGAGGATCTCTGACTCAGCAGGAAGCTGTCTGCTAAGCACCCTTGTCAGGAGATGTAAGTCGCTGACTTTGGGCTTATGCCTCTCCAAGCTCCTTGGCTCATTTGACTGGCAGCCTGCCACGAGAGGGGCACTGGTGGGCAGCAGCGCAGGAGAGGATTCAAGGAGGCTTTTGTTCCAATGGGGAAAACAGAAGATGTACACAAGCAATAGCTAGAGGAAGGTCTCTAGAGCAGCTCTGCACTACGGGACCGGGGCCCGCAGTTCCTGAGTGCCCGCCTGTGTCAGAGGCCACTGAATGCTCTTGGAGAGAGTCTCTCAGTAAATCCTCACTCCTGTTCTACAAGGGTGGATAATAGCCCCATGTTGTGGGGGCACAAACTGAGGGTTGGCTCTGAATTGCCATCCCTGAGCCCCTGAACCTGGACCGCCAATCTGTCTGCCTTTAAAACCCAAGCTCTGCCCTCCACACAACCCTGCCTTTAGGCCAACAAATATTTATTTACTTGTGCTCAAGTTTGTTCCAGAAAAAACTTAGCTGCAAATAAACACTGAGCAAATTGGTTGGCAACTGGACTGGTGTTCCTCAGGTGGGTGTTTTTTCCTCACCCCGGCCTTTGGGGGTCATAGAGAGTCAGATCTGCTGACTACAGATGAACTCTTGTAATTAAAAAAATATTTTTAAACAATGCATGGCTTAAACTTTCCTAGGAAATGTATTTTTTGTTGTTCTGTAGAAACTCAGATGGGGTTCACAAAACTTCCCATAGACTGGGTGGCGTGTTAGAGTCCTGGGACTGAGCTGAGTTTGGGCTAAGGGTTGAGAGAAGGTGTTCCCCAAGACAGCCTGTGTGAAGTCACAGCTGGACAGCGGTGGCGCCGGCCAGGGACAGGAGAGAACAGGAAGCCGCTGGCTGGAGCGCAGGGCACGGGGGCGGGGAGGCGCGGTAACTGGCCAGGAAGGTGGGTTAGGAGCACACTCAAGAGCAGTGTAGAAGGAACAGGGAGGGACCTGAAGCAAGGGCCCCACAGGACTGAGGAACTCTTCATAAACTCTTCATAAACTGTGAGATCGCAACTAAACTGGGGGGACTCCAGAGAAAGACCGGGTGTAAAGTACTGCTTTGAACTGGGGAGGTGCCATGGGGCTGTGAAAGAGCAGAGAGAGAGAGGGGAGATGTGAGGTGGGAGCTGGTGAGGAATTCTGGGTTGGCCGGCCCTTTGGGATAGGTGTGGGGCCATTTCTGTAAAGTCCTATGAAGGAGACAATTTGGGTGGGAAAGATGATGAACTTGTTACATGTAGGATTTAAGGTTCTGATGGGGCATCAAAAGTGAGAAAAGCCAGTCCCCTGGACAGAGATGTCTACCGAGCTCAAGAGAGGAGGGCAGAAGCTGTGGTCCTGGGGAGAAAGCCTTGGCAGAGAAGAGGGGGCAGGCCAGGGACCAAGTCCTGGGAGAATCTATGTTTAGGGTACAAAATGGGCAAAAAAAAAAAGCAAGCAAGCAACTCAAGTATGAGCCACATGGTGTCCAGGACGTCAGGGAGAAGAGAATTTCCGGGAGGAGGAAGTGGAGAGCAGTTCACTGTGGTGCGGGAAGCTGAGGCCTATGGCTCTGAACAGTGTTAGAGCTGGAGGAGCATCAAGCTGTCCAAGGCTGGCTGGCTCCCTCCCACGCCCCTCTCTTCTTTCTCATGGGAACAGGAAGCCTAGCGCCTCACCCATCCTGCTCCATTTCCTGCTAGGCACCTCCACAGAGCCCAGGAGGAGGCCTGGAAATATGGCGCCCGGATCTGGCTCAATGGCTCCCTTCTCTTGTTTACCAGATGGATTACTTTACATGCTGTGCTTGTGTGAGAGAGAGCAAGCTGCTGGCCTTGGGGAGGGTTGGGATTTTTCTTTGAGGGTAATTCCAGGTTGCCTCATTGGAGACCCTACTACCTAGTTGCGTGCTTCACACACATTTGAAGGCCCAAGAAAACGGCCTTGAAAGTATCACAACTTTCCAGAATTCAGGGGACCCTCGGGTTGGGCGAGCCTCTGGGCAGTTAGGTACCTTGTTGGCAAAATTGGGCTCCACCACGTGCTGCTTCTCACTTTCAACCGCAGCTTCAACAGTGATGAAGAAAATGTTGATCCCTGACTCTCTGGCGAGTCTCGAAGCCTCCTCCACTTTGTCTGTGGGCCAGCCGTCCACTATCACCACAGCCACGTTGGGAGCGCCACCTCTGTTTCCGTTGGCTTTGGAAAAGAAGGTCTTGGTCACGAAGGAGATGGCCCGGCCTGGAAGAAAAAGAAACTCGTGCTTGGAGTGATTATGCCAGATCTTAAATATGGGGACCAATCACGGCAGTACAGAGGGGCCCAGAAAAAACACGCATTCCCTCCCCAGTTTGCTTGTTTCTCTTTTCTAAACCGCTTTAACTTTTTGGTGTACAATTCAGTGGCATTTTTAGGCGGGTGATCTTGCGGCATCTAGCACGTTCACCGTGTTATGTCACCGTCCCATTCCCTCCTCAGTTTCATTTTAAGCCTTCAACTTCTAATTGTTTCTTGCTTTGAAAAAAAGTTGTAGGGACCAGCAAGTAGGGGAGAAAGGCTTTCATGGAGCAAAAGTGTCCCTTCTCTGCCTGGGTGCAGGACCCACACATCCCCTAGGTGGCCACATATGTGTCCTAGAGCAGGGATAGGAGCAGTTGACCTTATCTTGTCCTCTGCAGCTTGCAACCCAGGGCTCCCGGAGCTCCTGCGGGCACAGGGTTGCATTCTGTGGTCAGCAGTGTCTTCTCTACAGTTCCAGGCCAGGGAAGAGCTGCACCCACTAGGAACCAGGACACTGTGTTCTAGTCCTGGCTGTACCAACTCGTGGCCATGGGGCCCTGGGTAAGTCACTTGCGGTCTCGGCCTACATGTTCAGGCCAGCAATCTGCTTGGGCTGAGTGCAATGGTCATGAAGCATTCAGAAGCCTCTACATGCCTTTCTCAAGTGCCTACTTCACATGGTGGAGGGCCTCGGAACGTTTTCAGAATCAACTAGGGTGACTAGCTGTCCTGGCTTTCGAGGGCTTTTCCAGTTTTAGTGCTCAGAAGCCCAGATTCTTCTGAGTAAGCTGGGATGACTAGTCACCTTTGAACCAATATGACTGCATATGATAAGGCTCTTAACTTAGGCTCTGTGGACCCCAGGGCACGTGTGTGTGTGTGTGTGTGTGTGTGTGTGTGTGTGTGTGTGTGTTTCCAAACATCCTTTGACATTATACTCAATATTTTGTGTATATGAGTACTATCTGGATATCAGGGCAATAGCTTTCTTCAGATTCTCAAATGAGTCCTCAATCTCAAAAAAAAAAAAAAAAAAACATTTAAGAAGCATCTTCTTTAGACTTTAGGAGTAATATTATTGTACTCAGCGCTCTTCTGGTTTGGGCCAACATCCTGGCTCCATTGGCTGATATAAGCTTTCTTACGAAAGGAAAGCATCAGATGGTCACATACAAAGTAACTGGAGAAATGTCTCAGTGAATCCACGTGAACTGGCTGCACAGATCCTCGTTGCTAAGGGAAAACCTTGGCTTCTGAGAACTGCTTTCTTGGCCAAGGGATAATTTCCCTCAAGGTTCAAAGCACCCAGAACCCCTCTCTGACCTAACATTAGGCCTCTCTGTATGTTTCCAAAGGAATTGAAGTTTGACAACTATAGCAGAAACCCAAGTACATGCATACCCATGTTTATAGCAGCACAATTCACACTAATTAAATTATAGAACCAACCTAAGTGTCCATAGATAGATGAACAGATAACAAAAATGTAGTATATACACACATGGGAATTTTACTCAGGCATAAAGAGCAAAATCCTGCCATTTGCAGGAAAATGGATGGAACTAGAGATTATGTTAAGTGAGAGCAGCCAGTCTCAGAAAGTCAAGGGTCATATGTGTTCTCTCATATGTGGAAGCTTGAACAAAAACAGGAAGCAAAAGGGACTTCAGTCAAATGAGGAGAGAAACCAAATGGGGTTAGAGGAGGGGAAAATGAGGCTTGAGGAAGGGAACAGTTCAAATAAGATCATATCCAAACAAGGTTTCACTACCAATCTCACTAACAGGTATGGGAAGAGAGGAAGGGGAGGGAGGTATAGAGGGAAATACACGGTGATGTATGCATGGAGTTTGTGTCGCTTTGAGTCTCACTATGATGTATAATTACATGCTCCAATAGGTGTATAAAAACATATTAGGCACCTGCAGGTAGGGCACAGGGAACCATATCACCTTGACCCCACCCAGTCTTGAATTGAGGCCACAGTGAATCTGTGCGCAACACACATCCCACCCACTGTGCAACAGGCCTTGAAACAGAGGCTGGAAATCTGAAAACTACAGATCAGGGGACCTCTGAAATCTTTCCCAGTATACTCTCTTGAATCTAGATTTCCAGCTTTACTTTAGTTCCATCCATTGATGAGTTTGCGTGAGATTTAGAAGATGATATTGAGAAAAGACCGTGCTTTTGTTTCTGCTGTTACTGCTGACAAGAATCTGTAGCGTATTTGACTTGGAGGGGGGCACTGTGAGCAGAGGTGCTTGTGTCGGCTGCTGGCTTCGGTGGGGTTGCGGTGGTAGGGTGCAGAACATCCCTTCTGTGGGTGTGAATGGGGCAGGTAGGTCAAGGTTCTGGAGCTGGCAGCTGTAGACAAAGCTTTCTGATCATGATGGTTTCGTGGTCAAAGCAGGTTCCTGAGGAGGCTTTGGTGGCAGAATTCAGAAAGTGTTTTCCTGATTTTGGAAAAGGTAGCAGCTCCCTCAGAAGCCCTGTTCTGCAAGAAGCCTTTAGAAGTCATCTGGGAAGGCCCTGCTATGGTCTGCCTTTTTAGCTCTTTCCATAATTCTCAAAATATTTAATACCTTGAAATAAATCCCTTTGCACTTGAATCAGTTGGATGGATTCTGTTCTCTGAACCCAAACTCTGAACCATTCAGGGGCAAAGCTAAGCCAATTGGATAAAATACTTGTCTGATCTCATTGGGGAAGTCAAATGCCTTCTAAAGTTTCATCCATTCGGTTTTTTTTTGTTTGTTTGTTTGTTTTTTTGTTTTTTGTTTGTTTTTTTTTTGCACTAGGAATTGAACCCAGAGGCATTCTACCTTTGAGCTACACCCCCCGCCCAATTTTATTTCTTATTGGGAAACAGGGTCTTGCGAGGTTGATGAGAGTCTCACTACTTGCTGAGGCTACTCTGGAACCGGTGATCCTCCTGTCTCAGCCTCCCAAGTACTGGGATTACAATAGTGCACCACCATGCTCAGCATTTCATTGGAATTTTGATAACGTGAAGATTAAGTTGAAAACAAATCAGAACTCAATTCGGTCCTGTTTGCAATGAGGGAAGTATGGATTTGGGGGCATGGACAGCAGTGACTCGGCTTGTTTTCGATCAAAGGTGAAAGGCTCTTTATTTGCCGGATATTGATGTTTGATGATTGCGGAGATGTTCACCGAGGGGTGGGGAAAGAACCAATTGATCAGATTCATTGAAACTCCATGACTTCCCTGCATGTGCTCCATGCCAAGCAAGTATAGTCCACACCTCCATTCCTTTGTACAGGCCCCCTGAAAAGCAGACAATACCTCACTACCACCTAGTTTCCCTCAGTCCAGGCTACCATTTATAAGTTAATAACACATCGACATGAGTTCTTCAACAGTCTTTGGGTATGGCTGGTGTGAAACTGTTTCCTAATGCCAAGTTGCCTCTAGATGAAGTGGCAAAATGGAATTTCTGAGGACTAGATCTTGAAATCCTGGTGATCACCCGCCACCCAAAAGCTTAGACATCACAGTCGGCTCATATTGCAACAGGACATGTCTCTTTTGCAGTCATTGCTACAAGACTCTCAAGGGGCACAAAGGGGCGTCCTGAATGAAATTGATAATGGAATTTAATACCAATGGTTGGCAACTTGTAGGCCAACCAGGAAATAGTCACGACATCAGTCCTGGTTGTCCTGAAGAACATTGCCAAGGAACTGAGCCTACTGGAACTCTGCAGTACATGTGTTTTGACAATTCTTGCCACCTGACTCCATGATAACACTTTAGAAAAGATGTGAGTCATTCTTGATGGATTATTATTCTTTTCCCTCCTTCTATATAGAATATTGGAAGACAACCACGTAGAAAGAGAACCATGGTAACAAGATAGAATTATTTGAATCTGGGTCACATACCTACATTAGAAAGTCCTCCTCTCTGGGTAATTTTCTCTATAGCTGTCTTCAGATCTTGAGAATTCATGTGAGTTTTGAGGTTAAACTGGGTAGCAGGGTTGTCTCTGAAGAGTCAGAACAAAAGATAAAAATTAGCTCAAATTACCTTTGGAGGAAGGCAGGAATCGTGGTTGATTCTTTTACACACAAATAGAATGGAAGCTGCTTCAAAACCTTAAGCTGTGGGTCACAAAGTGACCCACTGTGGACAGAGTGACAGCAAGACAGGAAGACTGGGTTCTTCTGCAGTACACAGAGAGAAAAACAGGCTATTTCAGAACTCAGAAGGTGTGCATTCCACTTTTGACTGTGCCATCCCCTAGCTGTGTGACCTTTGAAGTCACTTAACTTCTCTGCACTTCAACTTCTTCACAAAGATTAAAAAAAAACAGCATCACAGCATCCATATCCCTAATGAACAGGACTGTTGTCAAGTGGAATTCTGCAAGAGGAAGGAGCCTACCTATTGAATGCCCGGGGTCCCTTGGTTGCCCCAGAGCCTCCTCTCCTGCTGTCAGCCACTCCCTGGTAAGCCCCAGCACTGGAATTGCCCACAGTAATGATGCCAGGAGGAAAGCTTGACCTTTCTCGTCTTGTGCCTCCTGTATCTGGATGAGACTATTGACATCCCACCCAGAGGGACAACGTATATTTTATTGAAGGCTGAAGAAGATTAACTGGAGAAGAATTTGAGTGTTGCTTAAAGTGCTGCTGCTCCCATTCAGTGGGAGACGGTATGAAGATCTTTCTCTAGAGATGAGTTTCCATGATGGAGCCTTGGATCAGGCCTGGCACTGCTGCGCAGACATGTGGAATACCTTTTTGTGTGTGTGTGTGGTACTAGGGATTGAACCCAGGGGCATTTTACCTCCGAGCTACACCCCAGTCCATCCATTTATTTATTCATTCATTCATTTTTACTTATTTATTTAGAAACAGGATTTAGTTAAGTTGTCGAGTCTCGCTAAGTTGTTGAGGCTGGCCTTGAACCTGAGGTTCCTCTTGTCTCAGCCTCCTAAGTACTGGAATTACAGGCATGCCCAGCGGTGGGATAACTTTCCTGGCACGGTGGAGGAGTGCTGGAGGAGCGAGGCCTCTGTGGGGGGCATGTGCACCCACAGTCAGGTGAAGCAGGGATGGGCGGTGAAGTCACATCTCAGGAAGCTTTGACCACCCACAGGCAGAGCTACTTTGTGGGTGCGACCTGTACCGTCACCCACGGCCCTCACTTTGGAAGGGCCCACATTTGGTATGATGCTCTGCTGCTTCTGTCTATAAATTCTTAACAAGTTCTGAAAAAGGAGACCTGCCTGCACATTATGTAACCAGTCCAGGCTGCAGGTTACTAAGTTCTCAATGGGACGGGGGTAGGGTGTGGGGGGTGGTGCTCTCTAACCGCAGCTTTTCCAGCTGAGTGTGCAATTCCAGGGACTTGGAAGGCAGAGGCAGGAAGATTATAAGTTCCAGGCCAGCTTGGATAACTTAGTGAGACCCTGTCTCAAAATAAGAAATAAAAAGGGCTGGGGTGGTAGTTCAGTGGTAGTGCTCCTGGGTTCAATCTCTAGTACCAAACAATAAGTTAAATATAAAAGCAGCTTTTCCACAAATACCAGTAGACCAGCTGAGAAGCCGCTTTGGGGGCTCCAAGGTGGCTGACAGCAGATTGTTAGCAAGTCCTTGGGGACCGAGACAGGCAGCACAGAGGCCAGAGCGCTGGTCACCGGGAGCTAAGAGAGAGGAGACATTCTCTGCTTCCCTCCTGCCCTTCCTCATTCCCTATTTTTCAATCCTCCTATCGTCTCAAGGTGATGTGAGTTATGCCCATCGGTGGGTGAAGTAAAACCAGAAGGGTGGGCGGGGAAGGGGGCACCTTCAGGGAAGATGGGAAATTTAAAACAAGCTCAACCGCTCACAACACTAGACAGCATTTCAGCACTACTTTTGGAGGCCATTTTAAATGGTGAAGTCACCAAAGCAAGACAAGAAAATGCAAAAAATGTGACACTAACTTGACTGTGTGTGTGTGTGTGTGTGTGTGTGTGTGTGTGTGTGTGTGTGTATGTGTTGGGGGTGGGAGGGGGTAGACAGCTGCAAAGAGCTGAAACAGGGAGGCACACCATTATCTTGTGTGACCAGAGCCGCAAACGGGGGAGTCAAGAGACTCAAGTTTTCCCCACCTCCTCGTATGTCCAAAAATGATCATCAAAGTGCGCTGAGTTATTAACTCGGCATTACCAATAAATTTGAATTTTACTGAGTAGGCCAATTGGCTAATCAGCGGATGCACAGCTTCTGTGAATCAACTGTGACCTAGTTGAGAAGAGGTGCCCCTCCTGGCTTCTGATCCCGAGTCCTCAGCACTAGGTAGCAGGTACTTGTGGCCTGCAAAAGTGAAAGAAGGAGAGCTCCTGCGTCCTCTCCTCTCTCAGCTCATTCCTAGTGAGGTAGAACGCTCTGCCCCCGAGCTCCACAGCGGTCGCCCTCGGCTTCTATTACATCATGGATGCAGACAAATCCATCCCCAGAGGCGCACAGTGGAGCTATTCATATGATTAATGAATAGGTGCTTTTAATTTTATTTCATGTCATTTCTTTTAAAAATACACCTCCCTTACTAGACCGTGAGGTCCAAGAGAACAAATCTCTATCACATTTATTTATTTATTTATTTTAGTGGATTGAAAGGTTGGACCACAGGACTTCTGAAATCCTTTCCAATTACTAAATTGATGGTTATAATGATTAGGGGGGTAAAGTTATAAAACTCATCCACCAAGGGTCTCACAAGCAAATGTAATCAAACCACCTAGATAAATTTTACATCAATATCTCCTGCAAATGGCATAGTGCTCGGTATATGGCAAAAACTTAATAAATCTTGGTAAAATTGCACTCTAACGAAATCATGGGAACAAATGATAAGTTGTGACTCTGTAGACTGTGAAGCACACAAATATATGGGTGTATGTGCCCTTTTTCAGGGTGTACAGGTGGTGGCCTGGCACCTCAGCCTGGTGACTTTTCAGACATGGAGACTGCTGTGGCTTGGGAATGGTCACGTGCCAGAGGCTTGATTTCCAGTGTGGTGGTGTCGAGGTGGTGTAACCTTTAAGAAGTAGGGCCTAGTGCAAGGTAATTGGGCCATGGGGGCTCCATCCTCCAGAGGCATTCATGTGGTTCTTGAGGGACTGGACCAGTTTTCTGAGAGAGTGGGTTGTCATAAGAAGCCCATTCTGGAACCTCCCCTGAATTCTTCTGTCTCACATGAACTCTTGCCGGTTATGATCATCTGCCCATGAGGGCCTCACTGAGCTGAGAAGAAGCCAGAGCCATGCTCTTGGACCTCCACTATGAGCTAAATAAAACTCTTTTCTTCATAGAGCACCTAGGCTCAGGTATTTTGTTTTAGCAACTGAAAATGGAATAAGACAGAAACTACTTTAAAAGTTCAGAGAGATGTGCCACTGTTTATTTTTTATGTAAGCAACCTTTGAATTTGTAATTTTATTACAAGTTCTCATGAAAAGAAAACACGATTTTTCCTTCATCAGTACTAAAGATTTCCTTTAGAAATGAGAGAATATAAAGAAGTTTATAAAAGTTCAAGGAGAAAATATAAAATTTTCCGTGTGTGGAAGAAGAGCTAGAACTAATAAAGAAAAGTTACAGGGAGCCAGAAGTTAGCTGTGCATAAAAAGGGCTAATTGTGCTACAGGAAATGGCTGCCTGGCAAGGGTTTAAGAAGCCAGAACACCTGTCTGAGGTGAACACAGGTGCTTCTTAGGAGGCTCATGGACAAGAAGCAGAGAAGTGGGATGGCTCAGCTGTGTCCAGACCTCCCAGATGGTAACATCTGAGACACTCATTAAACTATGTAGGTTTACTAGACTGGGCATCTCCTGGAAGAAACTCAACGGGGTCTCGAAATTTTTATTTATTTTATTGGTACTGAGGATTGAATCCAGGGGCATTCTACCCCTGAGATACACCCTCAGGGCTGTGTAGGTCACACTAAGTTGCTGAGGGTTTCACTAAATTGCTGAGGCTGGTCTTGGACCTGTGATCCTCCTGTATCAGCATCACAAGTACTGGGATTACAGGCATGTGCCACCATGCCCAGCTGGGAATCTTTAAAATAGCAATCCAGGTGATTCTTATCTCAGGGAAGTTTGGGAAGCCCTGGATTCTAGAGGACTTCTGAGGCCCTATTAGTCCTAAAACACTATCATTCTGTTAGAGTCCCTATTGATTCACCCCATAACACTTTCAGTCATGTAGAATGAGCCTCTCAAAAGAATTTTTATGCCAGTACAGAAATATTAACTAACCATATTCCCTCCAGCAAGAACCTTTCAAAACCATTTCCTCCAATAAAGCTTTACCTCAAGGTTACAATCAATAATCTATACTGAGCCATTTAATCTGTATTACTGGCTAAATGTGATGACTTACAGGCTGAGTTAGTGAGATGCAGCATGCTTGTGCGATCAGAAGATGCTCCAGGGCACAGTGTGGTGGCTGAAATGAGCGGTAGACTTGTCCCTCAAGGGCATTACCTGGCTCAGATTGAAGATGGTTCTGCCCCATCAAACAGCTATGAATTTGCTGGAGCCACACTGGCCAGCCCAGGTGCAGTGGCCCGGACCAACCTGCGAGTGGATTTGGTGTCACTAGCCCTTCTGGGTGGACACTGACGCATTTCCTAGCATTGGAGAGGGGGAGCAGGGTCTCATAATCACATTTAGTTTTTAGATGGGTGACTTTTGTAATTAGTTGCCATAGTTTCACCCATCTCCCAAAAGAGTAGAAAATTAATCTGCATTAACCTCTTCCTGCTGGAGAAAATGTGGACATGCAGTCTGCGCCCGAGAGTCCCTTCTGAACCCACTGGCTGGTCCACTGCTAATCTGTAACACCTTACGAGGCTTCCCCAGGGACTGCTGGAATGTCTTAGCAGCAGAGCACCGGCTCTCCTGGGGATCTTGTTAGAATGTGGATGCTGCTGGCTGAGATTCTGTATTTCTAACAACTTCCCACATGAGGCTGTGAGTCACACTTTGAGGAGCAATGTCTTAGTGGATGCTTTAAGAATCAACAAAAATCAGGGACAGGGCTGCCAGTAATAAGAGGACGGGAGGAGAATAAATACAAAGTCCAGAAAGGCAAGAGAAAGGGAGGTGGAGCTCACTTTGGTCACCTGGCAGGGAAGTGAGAGGGACCAGGGTCATGGGATTTGCCCGAGGACAATGCAGGCCCACGGGGATATTCATGCTTTCACTCCCTGGCTGCACAACAGAATCGCCTGGAGAGCTCTAAAAAGTAACGATGCCCCGTGCCCAGGCTCCACATGCAGAAATTTTTATTTTATTGATCTGAGTTTTGATCTGGGCACTGGGATTTTTAAGGGCTCCCCAGGTGGTTCTAATGTGCGTGGGAGATGCATATTTGCTTCTCCAGGGGGCAAAAGATCTCAAGGGAACACTGGATAAGCCCAGCAAATGTGCGATGAGAATTCAAGGGCCTGTGGGGTGGGGTGGGGGTGGGGGAGTCAAGTGCAGCTGTTTTGTTTGCACCTCCAGAGAGCTGCAGAGGAAATTGGAGAAGCCCTGGATTCTTGTGCACATTGTATTCACAGATCGCTGGGCCTGGAGACTGTCTTCCTGAGGAGTGTGGCTTGCTGGGCAGGGTTGCTGGGCTGGCCAGTCTCTCAGAGACGGGGGACGTGGCTGGGCAGGGTCTTTGCAAGGACTAAAAGGCCCCCACGAGAATCAGCCCAGGTCGGTGGCAGGAAGCTGCTCTGGGATCCTGTTCCCTGGAAAGGTGAGGTCTATCAGCTAAGGCGGCAAAGGGCACAGGTATTGCTATTTACTTGGGAAGGTGAGCTGTCTCTTCTGTTCTGAGGGAGTTGGTGATTCTCAACCTTGACCACAGACTGGAATAAGAGATTAAAGCACCAAGTGCAAGGCTCTATCCCCTTGTCTGATTCTGGTTTTATAGGTATGGCCCAGGCATCAGCACTTTTCATAAGCTCCTCAGGTAAGGCCAGTGTGAACAGGGCCCAGATAGTCCCTTTCTGCTGGGAAGCTCCATGTCTCACACCCACCTGCCCCATCCCAGGTATATCCTGTGCCTCAGGGAATGTGACAACTGGCCCTCGTTGTCAGTGGTATTAGTTTCCTATTGCTGCTGTAACAAGTGGCCACAAATTTAGTGGCTTAAACCACACACATTTGTTCATCTGCAGTTCTGAAGTCCAGTGCAGGTCTCCACTGGCTAAACCCATGGTGCTGGCAGGACCATGTGACCTTCTGCAGGCTCTGGGGAGAATGTTTCCTTTTGTCAGCTTCCAGGGCTGCCTGCGTCCCTAGCTCATGGCCCATTCTTCCATATTTCGAGCCATCAATATCATATCTCTCTGACTATTCTAATCACATCTCCCTCTGATTGATAATAGCTAGGAAGGACCCATGGGACAGCCAGAGGACAAGCACTCCATCTCAGAATGCTTTCCTTTAATCACACTGGCAAGGCCCCTTGCCATTCACAGGCTCCAGGGATTTGGACGTGGCAGCTTTCAGGGGCACTATTCTGCCAAGCACGCCAGGCATGCGCTCCCGCTTCCTCCCTCCAACACTGCCCTGCACTGGGTGGCTTGGCTGATCTCCGGCGCGTTCTGAGCATCCTGTCTGCTTTTTCACCAGGAAGGGATACTTGGCTGAGTGCATGACTTGGAGTCCTTGAGTCTAGTGCTGAGAAGTGAGAGGACACAGGAAATGCAGGCCATATCAGAGCCACTTCCTGAAACAGGGCTGTCCTAGACCCCTGAGCAAAGAAAAGTCAATTTCATCTTTATTTTATTTTTCATACTGGGGATTGAACCCGGGAGTGTTCTACTTCTGAGCTACATCCCCAGCGCCCCCCTTTTTGTTTTGAAACAGGGTCTCACTAAGTTGCTGAGGTTATCCTTGAACCTGCGATCCTCATGTCTCAGCCTCCCAAGTTCTGGGATTACAGGCCTGTGTCACCGCACCCAGCTTTCAATTTCATTTTTAAATGAAGAAAACCCAACATTTTGCTTTATTCCAAAATTGTTTTCTGACTTTGATATCCTAGGGTTGGTGATGAAATTCAAGAGAACATGTGCAATTCTCTTCCATTTATATTGAAATTGGGGCCTAAAATGAAAGCCTTTTGAAGGCCCAGGGTATTCAGCACCCGTGGATCTAGGCTGCAGCTAAAATGCTTGCTCTCTGGCTGCATTCACTGTTTGCTAGAGTTTATCTAAAGCTACTTGCTCTGGCTGTTCTTTCATTTAGCCTTTTAGTGTTCCTGTTGGTGTTAACAGCTGTAAACCTGTTGGTTGTATAATTTTAACTTAGAATGCATGTGCAAGACAGGGGCTTGGTCGTCGACCTATGGTTCAAACCCAGCGTCTCAATCTTCACCCTGATGGAAAGCATCAATTATTGGAAGCTTTCCTGGCAGATGAGCAACATCTTCCCTTTGAAATCAGTTTTGTTTGACATTTTAGGGATTATTCCAAGATTGATATTTGCCCTCTTCCCATCGTTGTGCATTTAGCTGGTCTTGGAAAAGTTACTCTGAGTTTACATCGTATACCACCTCTCTTACTGGAGGTGTGTGATGACTGTGTAGAAATGCTGGGGTTGTCCACATGTTAACACATCTGTAGGTTATGAGCCTCAGACTGGAGCTACAAGATTGTGCCCTCTCCCTCTCCCTCTCCCTCTCCCTCTCCTTCTCCCTCTCTCTCTGGCTTGCAGATTCTTGGACTGAGCAGCTACCAGTTTCCCAGATTCTCAAACCTGTCGAAGGTCATTGTGGGGACTATTCAGCCTCTGATTGTGGAATCCAATCTAATAAATCCTTTCATGGTGTGTGTGTGTATTAAATTTATAATTTATTGGTGCATTGCAGTTATACATCATAGTGAGATTCCATGTGCTAAAAGCATACATGCACACAGCTCTGCATATTTCCTTCCACATCCTACCCCACTCCTAATTATATTGGTTCTGTTTCTCTGGAGGGCCACAGAATCTAGTGAGAGCCCAAAACACCATCAGAGGAATCAGATTCCCAACTGGGCAAGCTTTTCCTTTTCCAGAAACACAGGCCCCAGATCTACATCTGCCAAGTATTCTCTCCTGCCCCACCTCCCTCCTCTGTACTAATACCATTTGTTGAAGAAAGGATGGAAGGGAGCTGCCTAGGTGAGACAGCCAGGCGCTGCAGTCAAAAGCAATTTCAGCTGGATCAACATGTCTCCCCTTCAGCCTCATCAGGCCGCTCTCCAACTTATTTTGTTTCTCACATTCCATAGCCAGATGGGTAACCTCACAGCAAGCCATCAAAGGATGATCATGGATCATCCTGCCTAACCAGGACCCCAAGGCTGGAAGGAAGGGGGAAGTAGCTCACTCTTCTGTTAGCCCAATAGTCGTTTATTGGATGTCTTCTGAATACAGAGCCAATCACTGAATGGCAGAATGCCAGGGCTGGCAAAGCCCTAATAAATCATCGGTGGCACTTACATGGGGGAGGTTAAGTGACTTGCTTAAGGTCGCACAACAGGGCTAAGGCCAGAATTCAGATCGCCTGTCAGCAGTTCATTGTGCTTTCCTCTCCACCCTGCTGCCGGGGCAAGGTGAAGATGATGGATTAGTTTATGGGAACTTAAGAGGGAGAAGCACACACATTTCCCTTATGTGCTTAAAATTAATAAGGACCCTGAATGGGAGAAAGACAGATAGCAAGGAATGTTAAGAAAGTGAAATTGGAAAGTTTGAATACAAACTCTTGCAAATGGTGATTGTATTAGGAAGTAGGGGAAATGTTTTTGGGGGGATGTCGTAGTCTGTTTTGTGTTGCTATACAGAATATCACAGATTGCATAATTTATTAAGAAAAGGAATTTATTTCCTGAAGTTCTGGAGGCTGAGAAATCCAAGCTTGACAAGCTCACATCTGGTGAGAGCCTTTGCGCTGTGTCATACCACGGTGGGAGGCAGGAGGCAGGAGAGCTCCAGAGAGCAAGAAGGGACTGAACCTGCTTTTATAACAAACCTACCCTCTTGATAACCAACCTGCTCCCTTAGGAGTGCATATGGCATTAATCCACTCCTAATTACCTCTAAGGGTCTCATCTCCCAACTCTGTTTCATTGGGGATGAAGTTTCTAATACGTGAGCTCTGGGGACACATTCAAACCACACAGGGGAGAAGGAATCCTTACTGGCTTTCCTTCCTCCTATATTTGTTCCTTAATGTATGTCCTCATCAGCACATAACACCATCCTCGTGCCATTTTTCTTTTCCTTGACATATTCATCACCTTATTTTCATATCATATTATAAATCTCGGTACACACAAGCTTTAAAAGCAGCTATTTTTAATGCAAGATAGCACACCAAGCCTTGAAACCCCCAATAAAAATTGACTAGTGACATCTGGCACTATAATACTTATATATCCTCCTTACAGAAAAGTCTGATATCTGTTTTCTATTTTAAAAAGTCACACAGGAAAGAAAATGGATTGGTATTTTGAAAACAAGAAAACAACAACACCCCCCCCCCATCTTTTCTTATTTCAAGTCAAAAGCCTCAAGCTAGGTCATTTGACATTGAGAAGTGGCATTTGCAGCAATTAGTTATTATTAATATAATTGACTCTGTCTATGTATAAGTGCCAATTAACTAATCTACTAATTTTCCCCTCATAGAAATAGAAGATAGAGCTAGGTGTGTTATAAAAATACAGATGTTATAGGTCCTTCTAATGTCGTTTAATATAACAACTTCGGTCGAAATGTTGCTCTGGGGACAAAGGGGCTGGAGACCCCCTGGGTGTGTGAGGCATGGATGCTCTTACTTTTCAGGAGTGAAGAAGCTGTGGCTATAGCTTCAGAGCAAGATGCACCAAGGTCTATGTTGGTCTCCATTTCCATGGAGCTGAGCTACATACCTAGGGGGAGGGAGGGCATTACATGGTGCCCAGGAATCCTTTATGGAAGTTATGATAATTTTCTTGCCCTCAATTGTTGTTGGTCAAAAGATGACCTGTTTGAGATATAAATCTGATATTTATCCATGAAACAGATGGAGAACAATCACCTCAGTGCTTAGCTGACTGATGAGGGCCACCTCTCTCTCTGTCCATTCTTTCCCTTTGCCTGGGGAGCCTTTCTGGTACCAGTACAGAGTCCCAAGGTTTTTTGGAGGAAAAAGGAAGTACAACTTAAAGCATGGAGTCCTCCAGGCCTCATGCCTATGGGTAGGCACATTATAGCTCGGAGTGCAGCTCCTCAAACTAATATTCTAATGGCCAAGGTTGAAAAGGGAACTTAAGCTTCTTCATCTATAAATGAGGGAATTGATGATCAGAAAGGCAAAGGCAACGCAGTCTGTCGATGGCTGAGCTATAACACCTAGCTCTCCTAATTCTGAGACAAATACATTCTCTCTACCAACCATGAGGGCAAATGCCATTTACTTACAAGTGTTTGTGAACCTGTCCTTCCCTTCAGGAAGGCTCAGATTTCTTCATTGGCAGCCAGATTGCTTCAGTTTTTCACTTACATTTGCATTAGGGAAGAGAACAAATCCATGCTCTAGACCATGTTGGTATTATTTGTGACATGAAACTACGTGTGGCATCACTTTGTTTCTGGATTGAGAACATGTACTTACCCATACTGAACAACCCCCATCAGAGGACCAGCAGGGCCAATGTCAAGAGCCTGCGCAATGTCAGCCAGGAACTTCTTCTGGATTCGGAATCGACGTTTGCCAATGCTGGAGCTCCCATCAATTAAAAATGACAGGTCGACTTTGCAGTCTGAGGAATGGAAAAAAGACTCCAGTATTCTGGTTATCTCCCAGTATATTCACATGGGCATCCACCCATCTTTCTTCCTTCTTTTCTTCTCTCTCTCCCCCTCCACACACCTTTGTCTCCTTCTCTCTCTTTCTCTCCATATATATCCATTGAATGCAAGGGCATTCTACCTTTGGACTAGATTCCCAGCCTTACTTTATTATTATTATTTTTTTAATTTTGGAACAGGGTCTTGCTAAATTGCTGAAGCTGGCCTTGAACCTGAGATTATCTGGTCTCAGTTTCACAAGTACTTGGATGACAGGCATGGGCCACCATGCCTGGCAGCTCTGGGCATCTTGTTTCTTACTCTCTCTGCCAGCCCTTGAGATTCCAATGAGAAGAAAATGAAAAAGAGAAATAAAGGTGCCATGTAAGTTCATCTAGTTAAACCCTAATGATTTTCCTGAGCACCGAGGTCCTGTTTTCATAACAGTTTTAGAACCCCTTGGATCAAGAGTCTAAAGAGGAAGCCTACAGAATGGGAGAAGATCTTTGCCAGCTATCCCTAGAATATGCAAAGAACTTAAAAGACTTTACACTAAAAAAACCCCAAATAACCCAATCAAGAAATGGGCAATTGAATTGAATAGACACTTCACAAAAGAAGAGATACAAATGGCCAATTGATACATGAAAAACACCATTAGCAATCAGGGAGATGCAAATCAAAACTACACTGAGATTCCATCTAACCCCAATCAGAATGGCAATCATCAAGAAGTCAAAAAACAATAAATGTTGGCAAGGATGTGGGGGAAATAGGAACTCTTCTACATTGTTGATGGATTTGCAAATTAGTTCAGATGCTATGGAGATCAGTGTGGTGATTCCTCAGAAAACTAGGAATGGATCCACCACATGATCCGGTTATACCACTCCTGGGTATATTTCCAAAGGGGCTGAAATCAGAGAACTACAGTAATATATGCATACCCATGTTCATAGCAGCACAATTCACAATAGCCAAACTATGTTAGGTCATCCATTCTTCCTTCCTTCCTTCCTTCCTTCCTTCCTTCCTTCCTTCCTTCCTTCCTTCCTTCCTCCCTCCCTCCCTCCCTCCCTCCCTCCCTCCCTGCCTGCCTGCCTTTGTGAAAAGATTAGGATAGTTGTTCTGGCTTAGTATTTCTAGAACTCTGCAGATACAGTAGTCCTCCCTTGTCTACATAGGATATGTTCTAAGACCTCAAGAAGATGCCTGAAACAACAGACAGTACAGAAACCTATATATACTATGTTTTCTCCTATATACACATACCTATGATAAAGCTTATAAATTAAGCACAGTAAAAGCTTAACAATAATAACAACAAAGTAGAACAATTATAACTGTACTGTAATAAAAGTTATTTAAAACTAATGAGTTGGTTTCTTCTGGAATTTTCCATTTAATATTTTCAGATCATGGTTGACCATGGGTAACTGCCAACTGTGTGTAAAGGGGGGACTACTGAATAAGAAGGTTATGATGGAGGTAGCTCAATGGTGGGGCTATAGGGAATTTTCAGCCTTTCACATGCTAATAGTAATTAGTGATAAGCCACCCAGAAATTAGTGTTTTATTTATTATCCACTACAGTGATATTATCTCAGTATGATAAAGCCGATTATTCAATGCTAATCAGAACTTATTAGGAATTATATATCCCTATGACTAATAAAAAGTGAAGAATAAATTATTTAACAGTTGTAGTTTGGGAGACAAAAATATTTCAAAACAAAGTTCCACAGAAGAATAAAGAGAGGGAATAAAGTTAGGAGTTGCTGGGCTGGAGATTCAAGAGACCAGGAAGGGGGGGGGCAGTTGCCCAGACAATCTGCATCTCCCTAAGATGCGCAGGACTTCCTGTGTTCTCTGAGCTGCATCACCTCCGTGGGACTGGAACCTTCCCAACTCTCCACAAGGTGAATCTCCACGGGAAGGAAGGGTTGTTGTTATTTTCATTTTATTTTATTTTTCTGGTGCTACTAGGTATTGAACCTAGGGACATTCTATCCCTGAGCTATACTCCCAGCCCTTTACATTTTTTTTTTTTTAATTTTGAAATGGGTCTCAGTAAGTTGCCTGGGTTGGCCTTGAACTGGAAAGCCTCCTGTCTCAGCCTTCTGAGTAGTGGGATTACAGCTGTGTACCACTGCACCCGGCATGATTTTTCTTTTTTTAACAAAAGCAGTAAGTGGGCATGAGATGACAAGGTTTCAAGCAGAAGAATGGAGGAAAAATATTTATGGATGAGTGATATTGCAGAATTGATGAGTGGGACAGAAAAGTTATATCTGAAAGTGATGTGTGGCAACCAAAATCAGAGATGATTTTGCGAAGGAGATGGCAAGTACCTCTCTGAGTCTGTCTGTCCTTGCTTCATCTGGAAGCAGGGCACTGGTTTGTGACTCGATTCATTAGCAGACCTCAGAGCTTCTCCCTCCTATCTGCCTGGACTCGTCATTCAGAAACTACCAGCACTTCCTGTTCAGCTGGCTTGCCCTCTTCTTTGCTGCTTGCTGCACTGCCTCTATCCAAGCATGATCCTCGGGAGGGAGAATGGAAGCAGCAAGGAAGACCCAGGAGTGGCATTTAAAGATGCTACTAACGCTGAGGATACAGCAGAAGAGAAGCAGGTCTGCTGCCTGGCTACTCATGTGGTCCTTCCCAGAACAGGGCCAACTGGTTTTTCCCCAGGTCTGGCATTGTGATGTGAATGGTTGCCAGAAGGTGGCAGTAGTGTTCTTCAGGGCTTGCCGCCCACCAACACCTAGGGTTTGCTGGAAAGGGACGCTCATCACTCTGCATTTTAAATAAGATCCCCAAGTGATCTGTGTGCACAGGGAAGTTTGAGATCCTGTAGAGGGCTTTCCCTTCCAATGCCAGATTAGTTCAATACGCCTTTAAAAATGACTGTTAGAGTAAGGGCTAAAGGGATTTTCTTCCATTCATTTGTTTTCAATGAAAAAAGTATATATGGATTCTGTAGCATCCATTTTGGTTCCTCATGGACAGTTTTTCCTCCTTATTTCTTACATCTTGACCTGTGTTCAGGAAGGATGCATTCATTTCACAGCTAGGCGTTAGGAAAGTGAGGTGTTTCTCCATGTTCTTAGTTTTCTTCACTCACTGGTGATGAAGGGGTCCTTTGCTCCTGTTTCCCAGGCTGTTTTAATGACAGTGGCTCCAGCTTGTGACATACGCTGGCTAAGACCTGGTGAACTTCTCATATTGAAATGGACACATGTTGATCTGAAGACGGCATCAGTACTAATGCGTAGAGCTGGGCTGTGAAATGTTCAGCATAAGTGACTTATTATGATCACAGAGGACAGAGGTTGGAGGATGAGGAAGGAAAGGTAAAGTGTCTACAAGAAATCAATCTACCAGTTTTCTTAATTGCTGTGTTACAGTTGAACATAGTATAGATGAATGCTTCGTGGGGTCCAGTACATCACACCAGAGTTTTATAACCTTGGATACATAGCAGTGTCATGTGTATATTGGAGTTGCTTATCAAGCTTCCAAAAATAAAAGATACCTGGGAATCGCTCTGGGTAGTGCTTCTCAAAGGTTAATGAGCAAAGGAATCACTTGTAGGAGTCACTTGTAGAATCAGTAGGTCTGGTATGGAGTCTCAGATTCTGTATTTATAATAGGCCAATGCTGAGGGTCTCCAGACCATACATGGAGTAGCAAGGTTTATGGCATCTGATGCAGTAGGAGGAAAGAAGCAAGAAGTGGAGTCTAAAATGTCTTCAGGATGTTTTCACATGCAGCAGGGTTGACACTCTCAGCACGTTGGTGGCTGACTGGTAGCAATTTCCTAGGGGAACTTGCAAGTGCTTTCTTCCCTCCCTCCTTCCATTCCTTCTTTCCCTCCAACTGCAGTCCTGTGCCACCATGCCTGGCTGCAAGTGCTTTCTTAGTTGCAGGACACTACACCTCTATGGTTTCTTTCTCCTTCTCTGATCCCTCCTTTCTAGTATGCTCAGATAGCTTCTCCTCCACCCAGTGTGGCTAAGTCTTCTATTTCCTCCTATTCTATTTCCCTAGGTTACATTTTCTGTTCTCATAGCCTCAGTTTTGAACCATATTTCCTCGCCTTCAAACTTTAAATTTCTTTTTTTTGTCTTGATGTATTTTCATAACCATTTAATACTCATAGTTTCTTTTTATTATTTTTTGGGAAAGAAGGGCAGAGCATTATGCGATAATCTGTTTTCCTTAGCTCTCATGAAGATAGTTTGGTATGTGTATACCTGTGTGACTTGTGTGTCTGTGAGGAGATGATTGCCAGAGGATCTTACTCAGCTGCCATCTTGCTCTACCCCCACCCCCAACTCTACATATCTGACTGGGCTGTTCCATCTGAATATCAGACCAGCTAGTCACCTGTCAGACAATGTCTCCCGGAAGATGACAGACAAATGATCTCCCTGCTTCCAAACCTGAAATATCATTTACCTTGTTGCTTGAATAATTTTTAACTTCCCTCTCTTGTACCTTGACCCCAACAGATTCTTCTTTCTCTACATCTCTGGAATCTACCTGCTTCCCTCCACTTCCACTTCCAACTCCGAGCTGGCTACCATCACCCCATTACCTCCATGGTACCCCAGCCCCTACTCTCCCTTCCACTCGTCCTTGTCTCCCATTCCTTTCCATTCTTCTCCCTGTTGCCATAGTGATCCTCTCCTCCTCATGCACACAGTTTAAACCCTTCAAAACCTTCCCTTTTCCTTAGAACAAAGTGACAGAAGAGAGGAGATAAATAGATCCATGGTAGGAGAGAGGCGGGTTTGGGTGGGAGTGAGTAGGTAGGGAAGAGACAGAATAGATCAGATGTCAAAACCACCATGGGTTTCTGGTTGTCAATTAACTTACTTGGATCTCCCTGGGATACTGGCTCCAAAGACTGTGTGCTTAATTCTTCTTTTGGAACAAATCCTGGAAAGAGCAGTAAAACTTTTGGTGACTTACAAGCACAGGAAGCATCTGGCCTTGCCCAGAGAAGGGGACAGAGTGGATATTCACACCCAGCTCAGGGGCTTGGCTTATAGCTGGCTTTTCTCTACACCTCTCCCACCCTGAGGGGAAAAAGAAGAATAAATGAATATTTACTGATAGTAAAGTCATTCTGTAGGTTGCTCAGGGAGGATTTGAAATCGGGCAACTTCACTTCGGCTGAAGTTTTAACTTCTGAGCCTTAGTGTCCTTATCTGAAAGTGTTAAGCGCGTTGCCAGTGTAAACTATCCCTCTGTAAAATTCTGAAAATCTTGAGGTCAGGAAATGTGTCCCGCTCGTAAAAACCTTCACATGTAGGGCCCGAGTCAACATTTGGTGATTGAGACAATAAGCAAATACAAGTAAGTAAGGCACGTGGAGGACAATCTGAAAAGTGTTGGATGGAGATCGGAGGTGAAGAGTTCAGATAAAAGTAACTTAGTTAAGAGAAGAAGAATGCAACCTCTCCCCCAGTGGTTTGAGACTAGAAGCAAAGATGCAAATGTGTTCCTGCTCCCAGAGGCTGTGTGTGAAATGAATTTCACCCTGGCAGGGGAGGTGGGGCGGCTCCTTAGAGCCATTTTTTACATGAAAGCCAAGTTCATAAATATACCATTTCAAGAAATAAAGACAACACATGATAATTCTTTCAAGGTTGGTAAGGCCAATGGGTTTCCTAAGCAGAGCAAAGTTCGACACCGGAAGTGGGTCTCCCAGTTTCCTGGAAGTCTCTGGAGCTTCAGGCGGTGGAAGAAGGTGCTGGGGTCTGTCCTTGGTCTTGGCTACAGGGCGCTTTCTCCTGACTCTCCTGGCTTGTTATTTTTTCCAGTTTGCAAAGCACATGATTTCATCTTCCCATTAAAGGTCAGCTAGCTCACCTCACTTCCTCACATCATTTAGAAAGATCGCTTTGGGTGTTTAACAGCATTTCTCAGCCAGAAAACCTCTCGGGGAAACGCCCCAGGGCTCTACTTTGTAGGGAGGGGGAGAAAAAACAAGTCCAAGGGAGTCCTCTCCGCCCAGTCTCCCCTTACCAGTAAAATCTTCCTTCCTACCAAGAGCTGAAAGGCTTTGTTTATTGGAGTTTCAAACCTTGAATGCAGTCAACAGCAAACGACACCCATTCATGTAAAGGGGAAAACTGAATAGCATTTTGCAAAGAAGGGGAGTAGAGCACTCAAAGTGTGCTGCTAGATAGAGTGGGGGTCCAAACTCGTTTTGGGGCGTGAGGAACTAACTCCTTTCGGGGGGCTTTTTGTCCTATTTCCTTTGTCTCCTTTGTTAACCCTATGTTGCCCCTTAGGGAAGTTTCAGTGTGCTCTTCCCAGGACCTGAATGTCCCAGATGGAAACATGAGAAGGGCTGCTCGGCTGAATTGGGCATCTCCTGCCAGCAGCTGGGTTATGAGACCTTGCTTGTTCTGTAATCCTCATATAGCCGTGAGCGGAGAGGTTGGACTGTATAGTTACCTGCATCTAAAAGAACTGATCCAGGCTTCCATAAGTCCATTTCTCCTGATGTTCAAAATTAAAAAGAAACAAACTTGTTACTAAAACCAACTCAGTAAAAGGTCTCAAGTGAACTTCCATATTGATGTTTCCCAACCGTGGCAGAAAGTTTAAAGGAACGTGGGACCAGAATTTTAGACGAAGGAGCTTTAAGTATATGTGTTTTTCCCATCTGAAGCTCTTAAAGCCAAAGACATAAGCATCGTTGCCTGTTTCTTTCACCAGGTACCAAGAATAATGAAATAATAGGAACCCTCGGATTCTAAAGTGTCTAAAAAGCTCTAGTCCATTGCAACATCCCAACCTGTTTCTCCAGCGTCCCTGCCAGCGAGTGGCCAGCTGGTGCTTTTACACATCCCTAGAAAGGGAATTCATTACATACCCAACCAAAGTAGCATGTACGTTATTTCCTTTTTGGATTATTGAGACTGATAAAAGTTTTAATTGTAGCGATCTGACTCTTCCAATTTAAATCTTTCCCCATCCATCAGTTCATCCATCGTCCCACCCACCTATCTGGCCTCTACAAGGAGCAGGCAGTCCATTCATTTTCTGAGCTTCCACTTGTCACTGCTCATCTTAGGCAGAACAAAGCAACCTGCCACCTGAGTTCTATATGCAGCAGGATGTTTAACATCTTTCGCCAAAACTTCCTGAGGAAGTGGAAAGGGTGATGGAGAGGGGAAGATTCTCAGCAAATAATCCTGTCTCTTTTGGGGAATCATAGCTAGGAGACGCTCAGAGGCAGCACAGACATGTAAGAAAGCCTCATAAGAACACAAAATTGCTGTCTTCCCTCCTTTTGCTGAGAAGGCTAAGAGCATGATCAACTGTTCCTTTTCTTAAAGGATATCTTATTTTCTGCTGGCTATAATTATTAACACACTCAAAAGAAGATATATTCTTGTGTATGCAGTTAAGATGCCAGGCAGTTTTGAAAGACAATCCATGTTTTTGCATATCCTGGTTTATTGGTGAGACCTGAGTTTAACCCGACTCAGCCATTACCAAGATGTGTGGCCTTGCCATATATCTTCTGTGGACCTTAATTTCTTGGTAAAGAACACTGGGAAATTGGGTGAGATGCTTTCCATGTTTAATATTTATGATTGAACATTATCTTTTAACTTTCTAGTTCTTTAGCCTTGTTACTCTATTGCCACCTACTGGCAAAAATACACACTTTGTTCTTTTCCTATAAAACGTGCTGGAGCCTGCTTGCCTGCCTGCCTTCCTTCCTTCCTTCCTTCCCCTTCCCAAGCACCTCTAAATATCATGAAGATTATAATTCTGGGGGCTCTATTATTTTAGTGGGAGATAAGCAGTCCACGGAAATCAGGGATTTCCAAGTCTCTTACTTCTGTCCTAAAAGCCTGTTCTTCTATTAATGCCATTTTCATCTTGTTTGGGACAAGTTTGAAACAAATCACATTCATCTAAAAGCCAAGGACTGAGAAATATTTGGACAGCTGAGACTTGGTGGCTTTTGGACTTGGTAGTAACAAGAAGTAAATTTGTGAGAACATTTGTGTTCTGTCATTGAGGAGGAAAAGGGTGGTATAGGAAAAGAGAAGTCAGAAAGCCCATCTTGGGTCTGTCTGCCAAAACCAGACTGGGCCCGGCTCACCCACCTTCTCTACGGTTCACCTACGTTTTTTCCTGTGTAACGATAAGGTCATGAAGACTTGTCCTGCTCTGCCTCACACGGAAGAGACTCAGGGGAAGTAACTGTGTATAAAATCACCCTGAAAAATGAGACTCTTAAAGAACAACAACAGGGAATTATTTTCGTGACCATCCACGCTTGTCTCATAGGGACAGTCAGATCTAAGAGAAGTACTGGCTCTGAGCAATTTCCATGGTAAAAATGTAGAAACCATTAACATATATCCAGTCTTGCTCAGTGTGAGGCCAGAGTACCTTACAAGTATCAAGTCACGATGGCCCTGTGAGCTAGGCACAGATAGGACCCCACTTTACAGGCGAGGAACTGGGTGCACAGGGAGTGGTGGAGCTGAGCTGGGATCCCAAGGTGAGGGGAAGCTCCAGGGCCTGCACTTAACCACCTGTCTATCACAGATGAGGAGGCCTCCTCCTTGTTTCAGCATCTCAGGGTGCTCCGTTAGGCCACCGAAAGGCTTAGCCACCCGTGACTCCCGCAACTGTTGCCAAGTCTTTCAAAGGGCCTGAAACCAACCCTGTTCCTCAGACCCCAACACTGAACTTTGTACCGGTTTCAATTTCTTCTGTTCCCCTGCACATCTGGAAGTCACTAACATGGGATCCAAGTGGGAGTTACAACACATGGCCTGTAGGACTCTAAAGTTTTATG
>PVLC010020918.1:0-26760 GCA_004027655.1 Graphiurus murinus
TTTTTTTTTTTTTTTTTTTGTGGTACTGGGGATTGAACTCAGGGGCGTTCTATCTCCGAGCTATACCTCCAAGCCATATTTTTTATTCTTTATTTTGAAACCGAGTCTCACTAAGTTAAGGAGTGCCTCACTAAGTAGCTGAGGCTGGCCAGGAACCCGGATTCTCCGGTCTCAGCCTCCCGAATTTATTTTGAAACAGGGTCTCACTAAGTTGCGGAGGGCCTCACTAGGTAGCTGAGGCTTGCTGGGAAACTGGATCCTCTGGTCTCAGCCTCCCAAATGCTGGGATTACAAGCGTGCGCCACCGCGCCCGGCTGCAGGGAAAATTTAAAAATCTATGAAAATGAGTATAAACAATACTGTTAAGATCAGTTACCTAAGTTGGTCTAAATGTTGAATACCAGTAATATTTTCAAAAGTTTATGTAGAAATTGATAAGCTGGTCACACATATTATATAAAAATAGAGGCTACAAAATAAAACAAATCTTCAAAAAGTTGGAGAATTTACATATTTGGCTTCAAGAACTTGTGGTAATTTACAATAGTTAAAACAGAGTCACATTTGTATAAATGTCGACTACCGATTAACAAAGTAGAGTAAAAAAATATGGAAATAGATATGTAAATATAAAATTGAATGATTTTCAAAGATATTAAAGTAAGTCAATGAGGAAATGATAGTTATTTAACAGTTGTACTGAAAATCTAGGTATGTATGAAAAAATGCATAACATTTTTTTTGTTTCCTCACAACATACAAAGGCATTAATTTGAGATATCTTATGAACCTAAGTTTTAATATATCCTGTAAACAATCTAGAGAAAAGCATGAAATATCTTGACTATCTTTGGGTAGCTATATAAAGCAATGATATTAGAAGCAAAATAAATAAAATTGGATTGTTTTCAAAATGAGATCCTTATATATTTGTTGAAGTGGAGAAAGAAAAGATAAGCCACACACTGGAATATTTGAAAACCATGTTTAAGAGAAAATATATGCATACTATATATTTTACAAAGTCCTACTAATAAATGCAAAAAAACCCTCAAAACAATAAATTGAGAAATAGTCTTGAACTGACTCGACATGTGAATTGCCAATAATCATAAGAAAAGGTACTTCACTATCATTAAGCAGCAGGGTCAAACAAACCAAAATCAAAATAGTGTACCATTCCTATTCCACCAATATTAAAATATGAAAACTTTCACATGTTGGCAAGAAAGTGTATGATTCTACTCTCAAATACACTAGTAAGAGTATAAAATACTTAAGCTTTGGAAAACAGATTTGCAATATATTTTATAACTATCTTCTGTATTTATCCAATAATTTAATAACTTCTCATATAGTTATTTACTAAGAGCTGTAAAACAGAGCTACTGAAATTAGTTAGTGCAAGCATATTTGTATCATCTTTATTCATAAGAACAGGTGGCTGCTTACATTCAAACTACTATAAAGCAGAGAGAAAGAATAGCTGTCCCTTCAAGCTTTTATTGGTATCTCCTAGAAAATTGTTTTCAATCAAGATAACATAGATGGGACTTCTTTCAAAATTAAGTTGCCCTTTTTAGTACTGGGCAGTCAAAATCTGACATCTTGTGCATTTTTCAAATTGAAGAAATGTACTGGCAAATGCCATGTTACATATAAGTTTTATAATACTTTCCTATAGGCCAACAATTGTTTTTAAGAACAATTTTTGATATCTTATTAATTATTTTAGGTAACTGAGCTAGGATGTTCATTAAATAAAGGTTCTGAAGAGGTTAAATGAGCAGATAATATTGGATGTTAAAACTATGGCTACTTTGTGTTTCTTTAAATATCTCAACTTCTAAGTTTAGGGCAAGAAATGCAAGAATTAATGTGATAAAAAGAATCTCTTTAAATTTTAGAATCTTTACAGTTAAAAAAGTAAAAAGTTTTATTAACTTAAATATATTCACAGTCCATTTGCAGATGATTAATATCTCAACTCTATTGAGGACTTGTGCATTCTTGCTAAAGATTATTTTTCTTTATTTTAAACTGGAGATGCTCTGTATGTGTGTGTGAGTGTGTGTGTGTGTGTGTGTGTGTGTATAAATAAAAGGTTATTTTAAATTTATCTCTGATTTTAATGTGGTTTTAATTCATTTTTATTTTGAGAAGATAAAAACAGATTCTCTGACCAATGCAATATTTATGCTCATGATCTTCGTGTTGACTTGTGACCTCTTCCAAGAGTTTATCCTCATTCATATTCACCTTCTGACTTCATATCCCCTGGCACTTGCTTGGTTAGATGCTGCGATTTCTATCAGCCGCATTTCTAATCTCAAGTATTTATAAGGTTAATATGGCAGAAATAATAGGTTAATGCACCCATGTAAAATATGTATAAACTATAGTAATTGAAGTGCTTTTCTATTCAAGCAAATAATGCACATCTCCAAAAGAAAGTTAAGACATAATGGCATTTCAGAGCCGGAGTGGTGACACACACTTGTAATCCCAGTATTTGGGAGGCTGAAACAGGAGGATCCAGGTTCACGGCCAGCCTCAGCTACTTAGTGAGGCTCTCCACAACTTAGTGAGACCTCTTTTCAAAATAAAGAATAAAAAATAGGAGTGGGGATGTATCTTGGAGGTAGAATGCCCCTGGGTTCAATCCCTAATACCGCCAAAAAAAAAAAAATATATGGCATTTCACTTGAAAATGCTACTAGCTGTTCAATACTTTCTAAACAATACCAGTTTCCATGGGTCAAATATTTGCTTTTTGGCTGAAATTTTCAAAGATACTGCTATTTGAGGTGGTGGCAATCACATTAATATATCCTTTTCTCAGCTGCTCATCAACATTAGAGATAAAGAGAATTTTTCTGGCCTATAGAAGTTCTTATTAACCATTTTCTTGATTTTTTATATATACTAATTTTCACATAACTTTGACCTACTCTTAGATACTATAAAGACACTAAGCAATAATTCCACAATGATGGGAGAAAAATTCTTTTCTTATTCAACCCTATTCTGCCTCCATCAGACCTTTCCCTTAATGAAATGAAGACATCCACATGCTAACTCTATCTTATCCAACTTCTAGAAAAAAGTTTAAATTTATTTTAATGAGAAATATATTTATTTGCAAATTATAGACTTGAGCATTAATCCACGGTCCAAAAGACAATGTGTATAAGTAGATAAAATTGATGAGTTAATCTTAATTGAGTTATCACGTAATTCCACAGACAAATAATATATCATCAATACCATTTACACTTTGATATAATTTATTGGCCTGAGGATTGACATTAGAAATAACAAACACATCTATCAATACAATACAGTAAAATGTTTTCCCTTTTTATTGCAATACAGCAACCCCCTGCCCTCATCTGCCACAAGTACTTAGGAGTTTTTACTAGGATTTCCTACCTTGGCACTGTATGTAACAGCTCACTTCAACTGTACAAATCTTAAGTGAAAATTCATAATCAAGCCAACCAGTATTTATTGTTATAATGGTGTCAGAAATATCTAAATGTATATGAGAAATTTTCACTTGCAAGTTATGTGACAATGATTAAGTCAGAACAACTTTCAGAATTTCTGTTCTTTATCTGGAAAATAAGACAATAACTTCAGGAACGTTGTGGGAATTTTATGAAGTACAATGTGTGAATTAGCACAACATTTGGAGAAAAGAATGGCTGATAAATGATAACTATTATTATTTTCATGAAGTAGACACTTGGCAGTTGTTGGGAATGTAGCCAGTACAACCAAGTAATACACAGATGGAGGTGGGAGGATATGTATACAAATAATTATGATATAGTGTATTGTATTATTCCAAAATATGATTGTACTACTAAATTGCCTTCTCATATTTTATTTTTCATGCTTATTATTTTAGAAATGTTTGTAAAAAGAAATGACTAAATACAAATGCTCATATTCTTCGTATACATAATTACATTTTTGTTTTTACAAAAATAATTAAAATCCTTTTATTCATCATTCAGAAAAAAATTGTCTTTTTCCTTGAGGCAGCCATTTCTGTTAAATGGTAAAATCCTTCCAAATCATTTACATAAGCAACATAATTTGTTCGTCTTTTACTGTTAATATGTTTATGTTGTAAGATTTATTTTAAGAGCTAATTCTTTTAAAAGCCAATTTTTGTGAATATATTATTTTTACATTTATGCTTTTCTCCAGTAACATCAACTATTTTTAATCTTGTTCTACCTAAGTTTGTGATACCACAGCATAGTCAAGTGTATTTATGCCATATTATCATTAACTGTTTCATATTCATGAACATTGCAATGTTTCCAATTTTTTTCTATTGCAATAAAGCCCATTTTATTTATTTAAATTTTGGTACCAGATGCAGTCTATCTCAGAGCTACACTCTCAGCTATTTTATTTCCTCACTAAGTTGGAAGGCTGGCCTTTTGCCAGTGATCCTCCTGTCTCAACCTCCCAAATTCTGGGAATTCCAGCATGCTCTACAATGTCCAGCTCTCAGCCTGTTTCTTGGTATACATGTGTGATAGATTTCTGGGTTATCTAAAACTTTAATTTTATTGGATTTTGACAAAGTTTTTTCAAAACAACTATAGCACTTTACATATCAACCAGCAATGTATGTAAATGTCAAACTCTCCCCCTCTACTCCCTTCCCACTAGTCACTGTTCACTGGTCCTTGTTAGTTAATGTCTTTAAACTAATTATATATTTCCGTCTCTTTTAGATGTTCAAGATAACAGACTAAATACATCCTCTCTTATTTCATTACATCTTTTGTCAAGTATACATGGAAATCATTTATATAGCCCTTCTCCTAAGAGATCAGTATTTACTCATCAATGAGGCACTAGGGAAAGAAGAAAATCATGTTGAAGTGGAAATTGATTCTTAGAAAGCAACAACATCATGGAACCCAAGTCTACATATTCTCTCCATTTTTTCAAAGTTATTTTATTGTACATTTCTTTTGGAGGTGAAGTCATGTGGTGAGATAGAAGCTATAGTGAAATCTACTGATTTGTTTTCAATTTGCTATTTCAATGAGTGACACTCCTCGATAAATGTCGCAGGTTCTTTAACTGTAGACTTGAAAACTGCTAATGTATAACTAACTTCAAAGCTTGTTTATACGATGTCTTTAGAAGACTGATACCAGAAACTCCCCACAAAAAAAAATCTATGAGGATACTTTTGTATAGAAAATGGTATAGAACCAGGCAAAATGGTACATGCCTATAAGTCCAGTATTGGTATCACAAGTACTGAGACTGAACAAGAGTATCTCAGATTAGAGGCCAGAACATAGTAACTTACTGAGGCCATGTTTTAAAATAAAAATAAATAAATAAATAAATAAATAAATAAATAAATAAATAAATAAATAAAAATAAAAAGGGATGTGAGTGTAGCCCAGAGGTAGAATATTCCTTGGTTCAATACTTAGAACCACAAAAAGTATCATAGTATTTTCATATTACTAATGCATATACTCTTGTGTTTTTAAATTAAATCATATATAGATTATTTATAATACTTGATACAATGTAAATAATTGTTTATGGAATAGTCACAAGAAATAAAATCAATAAGTATTCAGAACAAATGCATTTTTTTCCAAATATTTTTAATCCATTGTTAGTTGAATCCATGGATGTGGAACCATGGATTTCCACACACATGGAAAGCCAATGGTACATTGTGAGTAAAATAAAGAAAAAAAAAAACAACCTCATATCATCTTACTTATCTATTGTGGGTAATCTGACTGCAAATTTAATTTAAATTTGTTCCTAAACTTTGTTTCCCTATGAAGAATAAATTTCTTGTTATTGTTTGTGATACTGGAAATTGAACTCAGGAATTTCTACTGAGCTACACTCCAGCACTTTTGCACTTTTTTCTTTTTTTTTTTTTTTTTTTTGCGGTACTGGGGATTAAACTCAGGGGCATTCTACATCCGAGCTATACCCCCAGCCCTATTTTTTGTTCTTTATTTTGAAACCGAGTCTCACTAAGTTGCGGAGTGCCTCACTAGGTAGCTGAGGCTGGCCGCGAACCCAGATCCTCTGGTCTCAGCCTCCGGAATGCTGGGATTACAAATGTGCGCCACCATGCCCGGCACTTTTTGTTTTTATTTTGAGACAGAGTCCCTTTAAGTTGCTCAGACTGGCCTCAAACTTGCAATCCTCCTGCCTCAGTTGCTTTCCTTAGTTGATGGGATAACAGGCATGCCCTGCTGTACTTATCAAAGATAAATATTTTTTATTAATAATTAGAATCATGATTTTAATAAATGGGTTGCAAGGTAAATAAAGTTTTAGAAAGTTAATAACTATTTGAAGGAGACAAAAGCAAATTCATTTTTTTTCTTTTTAATTTTTTCCTGTGGTACTGAGGATGAAATCCAGGGGCCTTCTACACACCCAGCCCGATTTTTTAATTCTTTATTTTGAAACAGGGTCCACTAAGTTATATAGGGCCTCACAAGTTGCTGAGGCTATCCATGAACCTATGAGCCTCCTGTCTCAGCATCTCAAGTACTGGGATTACAAGTGTGCGCCACCATGCCCAACTTCAGTTTTTCTAATAGGTATTGGAGGTGGAGAAAGCCAAAGTATATTGTAGGTGAAATCTGGTCAGTAAGTAAGCCTTCAATATGACATTTGCATATTCAAATTACATACTCTCAATTTCACAGAGGATTAAAGTTATATTTTGTTTGACCGAATATAACACTAAAAAGGAAAGCGACCACCAATTCCCCTCCACTTAGCATACAGCTTAAATAACAAGTCAAATAATGTAATCTATTCTACCTGAAATATAGTATGTAAACTCAGGGAGAACAGATAATTGTCTCACATTTTTCCAATTGCACCCAATAAACCTGGATATTTTCCATCATTAAAAGCTTGGAACTGACTAATCTCACTTAGCATGTTTTGCAGTTCCATCCATTTCCCTGAAAATGACATGATTTTGTTCTTTATGGTTGAGTAAAATTCCATTGTGTACATATCCCATAGTTTTATAATTTATTTATCTATTGATGAACATCTTGGCTGGTTCCATAGTTTGGCAACTGTGAATTGTGCAGCTATAAACATATATACACATGCATTAGTCTGGTGGTTTGGTTTTCATTCTTTTGAGTAGATATCCAGAAGTGGTATTGCTGGGTCATATGATAGGTTCATTCCTATTTGTCTGAGGATCCTCCATACTGTTTTCCAAAGTTGTTGCACTAATTTACAATCCCACCAATAATGTAATAGAATCTCATTTTTTTTTTTTTTTTTTTTTTTTGCAGTACTGGGGATTGAACTCAGGGGCATTCTACATCCGAGCTACACCCCCAGCCCTATTTTTTATTCTTTATTTCGAAACTGTGTCTCACTAAATTGCGGAGTGCCTCACTAGGTAGCTGAGGCTGGCCGCAAACCCGAATCCTCCGGTCTCAGCCTCCCGAATGCTAGGATTACAAGCGTGTGCCACCACGCCCGGCATTTCTCCACATTCTTAATAGCATTTGTTGATGTTTGTGCTTTTAATGATTGCCATTCTAATAGGTATTAGGTGAAATCTCTGGGTAGTTTTGATTTGCATCTCTCTGCTAATGATGGTGAACATTTTTTCATACATTTATTGACCATTTGTATCTCATCTTTTGTGAAGTGTCTATTTAGTTAACTTGCCAATTTTTTGATTGGGTTATTTGTTTTCTGAGAGGTGAGTTTCTTGAGTTTTCTGTATATTCTAGATATTAGTCCTCTATTGGAGGAGTAGTCAGCAAAAATTTTCTCTCTTTCTGTCAGCTCTCCCTAATATTTGGATGCTAGAAAGAAAGTGGGGCATAGAAGAGACTCTATACCAAGAAGGAGAAACCTTAGTTGTGCAAAGAAGATGACCTAACTGAAAGTGATGGGAGACGGGCAGAGGGAAGCATCCTAATGCACATGATGTACATTCACAAACATATCCAAATTAATCACTAAGCTGAACATGAGGATGAAGGAGTAGGGAGGGAATGGGGTAGAAATTGGGGAAGGGTTAAATGAGTGCTGTGTGCATGTATCCCTCTACCAGCTTGTACCTCACTAAGATGTAATGATAACAATGGACCAATAAAAGATAAATAAATAAAATTAGCTATTGAATACAGAAAAAGCTTGTAACTAAGAAGGATCAATTCAGTCAACACATTTATGAATTGGAGCAAATTATTTTTCAATGTTCTTAATTATTTCAAGTAACCAACCACATGTCTGAAATACTGACATTATGAAGAGAACAATGATTGAAGTGAACTTATGTATTCTTCTGAGACTAAGTAAAATGTATGACTATTTCCTTATGAAATAAATTCATTATATATTTGTGTCCCTTGTTAAATTTTTATTTCACATTTAAAGATTTTTAAAATTTCTATGTAAGATCATCATTATATTTATTTTTTTATCTGACATTAGTCCTTAGGAATGCAATAATTCCTACCATTATGGAAGAGATGCTAGAATACAAAATTTTTCTTATGAAAAATTTTGCATCAGCTTTCCTATTGAAAACAGTAATTTGAGCACCAGATGCATTTAGTAAGCAGACATTCATTTCAAATTTAGTATTAATATAAAATTTAATGCTAGAAATTAGTTTAACAAATTAATAGAAGACACAATGTGCATACATAAAAATGATTTCACTGTTATCTTTTAAAATATAATCTATCTGAAATAAATAAAACATTCTCACAATGGATATTAGCTACTTGTAGCACATCTGGGTCAGCTGGAATAAAGCTTTTATTTTCTGTGGTTATCACCATGGACAAAGTTACCCACACATTGAAACTTAAAGGATATTTTCTACAATTAGTGTTAAAATTAAAGTTTCTAAATTTCTATAATAGTCATATATTCCATTAAAAAAAATCAAAGTAATAGGCTACTGTAATTGTTCCAAACCAAACCCCATTTTCAAAGGTCAACCAGAGAGATGATGGTTCTTAGACTGTGGGGCAACAAAACTACATCCTTTACTCCTTATTATTTATAATGATGTTTCCAAAGAAAGTGGGGGTTAAAGTAATACCTGCAGTAACTCTAAGTCTCTTAATAACATAGACTCACAATTTTAAAATAAACTCAAATTATTTCCATTATGACCTTCTCCCTTATCTTTAATACAACATGGCTTATCAGAATTATCCACAAATGGAGTTTGGATCTTAATTTTATTTGTGACTTATACTTGCTTACATATTTTATTCTGATTATACATAATTCTAATAAGGAGAAGCACAATCATGTTATTCATTAATGTAAGAATAATACATGTACTAAAAATCTTTATATTTGGTCAATTCTAGCTACTTTCTCAGAATATTTTCATTTTGTAAACAATCACAAAACACGAAACATGGCACTGTTCTGCTAGCAACTCTTTCATGCATGTGTATCTCCTTAAATTTTTATAGCACCTTTCCTTCTAAATATATATTTTTATGGTTTGGATATGAAACTCCTCCCAAGAGTCCATATGTCAGACAAAGCAACAGTGCTCATAGGTGAACTGATTGGAGTATAACTTCATCAGTGGATTAATCCATTTGATGAAATAGTATAAACCACTGGGTAATAACTGAAGGAAGGTGGGGTGTAGCTAGGTGTGTCACAGGGATGTGTGGCCTAGTACTGTATTAGTCCCTAGTGGCTTCTCTCCCTCTCCTCTCTCCTCTCCTCTCCTCTCCCCTCCCCTCCCCTCCTCTCTTCTCTCTCTCTCCCCTTCCCAGTTCCAGTACACTGAGCTGCATCTCTGTGCCACACCTTTCTGCCATGAGACTTCTGCCTTATCACCTGCTGATGGTGAACTGAACCTCTAAAATTGTGACCTAAAATAAACCCGTCATCTTCCAAATTGCTCTTGTCAGGTATTTTGGTCACTGTGTTGAAAAGATAACCAACAAAGCAGTATATTCAAATATTTTTTCTATAAAATAACAATGATAATTTTTTTATGAACTATAGATTTTCCATTTTTATATGCTCTATGATCCAAAAAACTTAATTTTTCAACTCCAATTGTGAGCAGTAATTAAGAAAGCAACCTTGGCTAGAAAAGTATATGTTGCCAAAGGAATATTTAAATTTGAAGTGTATATTTGTTACCAGGTAATCAACTACTAGGTGGTAATTGAACCAAAAACAAAAAGTAAAAATAAAGCTTTCTTTCTCATTTGCTGGAAAATCAGATGCAAAATATTTGAGGTTTAAATTTTCTTCGAATTTAAATAGCCACTACTAATTACTCTTTTATCTAATGAAATAAAGCAAAAAAATCTATATAACTCCAAACCACAGGTAATCCTTAAATATGCAAACTTATATACATAAATATGAGTACTATGTGATTCATTGTTGAATCACACTCTAGTAAGTAAATATTTAATTCAAATTTTAGATCAGCTTTTTATGAATATTACATTTCTTGTTTGTAATGGAGTCCAGTTTCAGTCAGTAAAATGTCACTAGAGTTTCTAAATTTCATTATTGATTTAACAATAAAATTAATATTTTTTATTCTTAAATGCAAGAAGTGAATCCTTTTATACACAGTCATATGCTGCATTACAAACTTTTGGCCAAGGGTACACTGCATATACTATGACTGTCCAATAAGAATGTATTGCTTGGTGATATTATTAGGTTGTGTAAAAACTAATGTTTACAGAATGCCAGATCACCTAATGATACATTTCTCAGAAGTTGCTCCCATCATAAAGCATATGATTTTATACTGATTCTCTTTAAATACTTATTTTTGAGGGAAAATATAACTAATTTTTAATTCTCTGGAAATGACTGAGGCATGACTTTAAAATTTTTAATGATATGAATGGAAAATTGTTTATTTTTATAATGTATATCATGAAATGTATATATTACTTTTTGTATCCTAAAGTGCTATGTGATAGATGTTTATAAAACATTGTGCATTCAATAGCAGTCCATGGAAAATACTCTGGAAGTCATTATGCCCAATATAATTGAAAGTAGACAAAATGGGCAATTTTCTAGAACGTTATGTGAAAGTCATTAAAAAAAGAAATCTAGAAAAGTGAATTCACTTACAGCATGCAGCAATTATCAAAACTACTTCAACACAAACACACAAACACACACACACACACAGTCATTCACCTGTGAATTATGCTAATTTAAAGAACAAAGAGAAAATTCCTGTGTTGCATTAAATTTTCTAGGAAAAAGAAAGAAGAAAGAAATCTTAAGTATTTTTAAATGTACTTTTATTGGTGTATTGTAATTATACATTGTAGTGAGGTTCAGACTAGTAAAAACATAATATGCATAAGTGTGTGTTTCCCTCTGGATCCCAACCCCACTCCCCCCACCATTCTTGTACATGTTATTGAGTTTGGTGGTGATAACTTCATATATGGACATGGCTTTATTTGAACTCTTTTCTTCATCACAATTCCTTTTTCCCCCTCTCCACCTCTTTCCCCCAATCCTCTTCTGCTAATATATTGATCTCTTTCTTCACTTATCTGAAGTTTCTTTTGTTTCCTATTTTTGGTCTAGATTCCATATATGAGAAAATGTAAGAACCTTGACTTTTCTGAGACTGGCTGATCTCATTTAGAATATTCTCTAATTCCATCCATTTTCTTGAAAATGACACAATTTTGTTATTCATGGATGAGTAAAATTCCATTGTATGTATATGCCACAATTTCTTTATTTATTCATCTGTTTACAGACATCTAGTTTGGTTCTATAATTTGTCTATTGTCAAAATACTATAGTGACAAATACATATTCATGTTTATAGAAATTTTAAGTTTTTATAGCCAAATTATAGAGATTCAGAAGCTGATGGGAAAGGTTTTATGTGGAACTGGTGCAATGTGTTTCTAGAACATGGAAATATGGGTGAGAGATCCACTCTGAACAAAATCAGAGGCAACTGGGGATTTAGACATGGGACAGGCTGAATGTGATTATTAAATAGAAAACTACTAAGAACAGACATCAAGGATAAAAGGAATTCTTGCTACACTAACTAAATAGCATTCATGAGGGCTGGCCAAGGGCAGATATCAAGGGCAGGGATATTCCCTGCAAACTGACAGGAGTATTCTTGCTTAAACAGGATTTAATTTTTCAAGATGGAGACTGAAGACCAAGGCTGAGTCCTATTTGAAAAGAGGGCTCACAGAAGCCTGGCTAATGTCTGATCAACAAAAGTGTTTCCTTTCAAGAGTCTTTACCTAAAAGGAAAAATAGCCCTGGAGATGAGATTTGAGTGAAAAACGTCCATTCTTAGCAAACTTGAAAGAAAACAAAGTTAATTAATTCAGCTAATATTATGAAAACATCATAGAAAGCAAAAGAGTAAAAATTCAGATGTTTTCTAGTTAAGGCTAAAATTATGTCAACAACTTTGTTAATATTGCATTGGATAGTCTACTGACACATGAGCCAAGTAAAACAGTGGAGGAAGAACCAATACAAGATTAAAGAATTGGAATATAAGTAAGCAATATTTTGCAATTCACAAAGTAGAAATATTCCTGCATAGAATACAAATTCTATAGATAACGTTATATAACAAGGCTATTCAACAAATCATCAAATATAAGATTTATTTACCCCAAGCTTGAAAGAGCTGTTATTTGCCTTCCTAATATTTTTAAGATAAGCCACATGTGAGCTATTTATCAACTGACAAGGAGATAAACTAGAAGAACTAGAAGACAGTAGAAAGGAGACAAGAGGACAGAAAAGGAGACTCTAACTTTAATCTGAAGGCCTGTGCTGAAGTTCCTCATAACTGTTTTCCTCAAACCACTTTTCTTCCTGGGTCTGTCACTCCCTAAATTCTGAGAAATCTCCAAATTCACTCACATTTAAACACTGATATGTGCAATGTAGTTAACACATGCACTTTTAGAATAGATTAAGCAAACAGAAATGCCGTGTGTGTGTGTGTGTGTGTGTGTCTGTGTGTGTGTGTGTTTGTGTGCCTGTGTGTGTGGGTTACTGGGGGTTGAACCCAAGAGCATTCTACCTCCACGTTATGCCATTAGCCATTTCTTATTTTGAAACAGGGTCTCACCACTAAATTGGTGAGGGCCTTGACAAATTGCTGAGGCTGGCCTGGGACCTATGATCCTTCTGTCTCAGCCTCGCAAGTACTTATATGACAGAAGTGTGCCATCATACCCAGCTGAGGTACCATCTTTTAAGAATCTAGGATGTAGGGTGAATATTAAAAATTATCTATTCATGAGATAATGTCAACCAACCTGAAGATCCAGAGAATAGCCAGACCACCATAACCTGTCTTGACATTGGACTAACTTCATCCCCACATACCTTCCCATGTGTACTCTTTGCAAAATTTCTGAGAGAGAAGCCCAGGACAGCCAAATCACATCTCCATCTCCAGAGAGCCCGTACTCTCTCTTGCACTCTGAGTGCTTTGTAGTCCTTACTTTCCTAAATAAATCTCTGATTGTACATCTTAGAATTCTATTCTGCAACCTGAGTGGATTTCCCCTTTCCAGTTGAGATTTGCCCCTCCAGTGACAAGACTATAAAAAAAGATCATTTGCTTAAATCTTACGATATAATTTAAAAGAAAAACTAGAAAAATTATATATGTAGTAACCTCCTATTATATTTACCTTAAAGTAATCTCATAATAATATTTTTAGGAAAATAACCATGGTCATAAAGGAATACTTTATGGTCATAAAGGAATACTTCATTTGCTTAAATCTTACGATATAATTTAAAAGAAAAACTAGAAAAATTATATATGTAGTAACCTCCTATTATATTTACCTTAAAGTAATCTCATAATAATATTTTTAGGAAAATAACCATGGTCATAAAGGAATACTTTCTTTTAATGTTTGGAAAATTGTTTGGATTTATATAATATCTACAAGTGATTATAAAAATAAACAGAAAAATATTTCTGTGCAAATTAAGATGATATGAATATTTCATAAAATTCAGCTCTGCTACAATGCACTGCTGATATTGCCTTTAATGTAACTATTACGAATTATTGGAACAACCATTCCTTTAGCATACATTCAAAGCACAAACTCCCAATTTTTAATAAATTGAGCTAAGTTTGTTTAATGTGCCCTAAGTGTGATGTAAGTCATTAACAGGTTGAGATCAAACATCAAATTATGTGCTTGACAGCAAATCTCTGCTGGCAAGAACAAAATTTAGAAGCTTAAACATGTGTGGAATTGAAAAGATAAGAGTTTTTCCCTGCAGATACATCTTTCAGGATGAATAAAAATATTGGAATAATTTGTAGAAATATATAGCTATTGCTTTAAGCAAGAACTCTCAAGCTGCCCTTATTTAAATATATGAAAAAGGTGTCAGGTAAAATAATTACTTGAAAATGATGTAGGAAGTATAAGTTCTTTCTACTTGTACATATGTTAATGCTCATTCACCTATCGATGCAGGTATATATATATATATAATATATATATATACACACACATATATATGTATATATATATATACATGCATTGATTATATATATATGTTTACATATAGAGAGGTGTGTGAGTATGGTGTGTTAGTATATAAACGTCTTTGTATATAACATAAGTTTAGATCTGTGTGTGCAATACATGAGATTATATTGTAGAATATAAGGTAAATGTACCTTGACCACAAATGTGATTTATTTTTAAAGGGACTTACCAAAGGTTAGTTTTTCAGAGGCAAAAGATAGCTACATCCTTAAGGACTCAATACTCTGTTACCTACTACATTCAGATTCATCTTGCTGACACTGCTTACTCTGGTGGAACTTGCTGTCTGACTGACCCCTTCTAAGACACTCATACTCTGGTTTGACAAAATGATATAATCAGCAGTGATTGTTTAAGAAAGAAAGAAAGGAAGGAAAATAGTTCAGGAATAGCTCCAGGGAAGAGAAATATACCACATGGGATGACTGGCAGATCAAAGACAAGAAGTGATCACAGAATAGCCACAGGCAAGGCTTTGATTATTTAATAGTCCCTTCTTGAATGTTTAACTTCCCTGCAGACAAATTCAGTTCCTATGAGACCCATATTTATAAGAGCATTGAGCACCTGAGTAGATTCAGCATAGCAGTAGAAATACAGAAGTTCTGTTCAATGTTAAAACAAACCAAACTGCACTAATGGACATGTATAGCCTTACATTTAAAAATAAGTGTGCACTCGTGATTATCAAGCACCAGGCTAGGTAGTCAAAATAAAAGAATAAAGATATTCAAATTACATTCCAGGATCTCATGACATTTATGTAAAGGAAAACGAATAAATAAAAATGTAAAGTCTCTGGCCCAGGGCCTGGAGACAAGGCTACTGGGACTAGAGCCTGGTCATGGTCAACAGAGGCTCCAATTGATGTATGTAACTTCATCACAAGGTATTTAACTGTCAACAAATAAACTTTCGTTATGTGAAAAGGATGGTGGAAAGTTATGGATAAAGTAAACATCAGATAAAGATCATACAAAAATAAGAAATAGGGCACACACATGATTATATACTATAAATGAAAAAAACAAGAATAAGTGGCTTACAAAATTTGACTAAGCATTCTTTCAACTGTTTTATGTATTTGAACTCAGAATAAAATATGCCACTACACAGTACTATGTGGAAGAATAGAGATTAAATATCAGCTTATTATATGCAGTATTTTGTGAAAATACCATAAACTCCTATGAAAGATGCATAACAAATTGATGAGCTATAGGAACTGACTTCAGCTGAAGGAGTAGGAAAAAAGAATACTTTCCTTTGACAGTCTATATTTCATTAAGTAACTGCAAATTTGAAATGAACAATAACAATTAAATTTATGTTTCAACCTATGAATACATTTACTAAAGACAGGATTTGCAATGCTCTTGGTATTCTGAAAATAGGAAAAAATGAGGTTGAAACCAGAACTGATATTTTCTGTACAATTTAAGTTATGAAGACTTCTTTTACTAAAAGTATTAGAAAAATAATTTTAAGAAATAATATACAAAACTTGTTTTATTATTAGAAGTCTATTGCAGACATCATTATTCAAAAAGTTTTTGAAAAGTATATTGTCATTGGTTTTATCTGGACTTTTAGTTTAAGTCAAAATAGTATGTACTGAGTTAACTTTTTTTTTTTTTTTTTGGTATTGAAGGTTGAACCCATGGCATTCTACCTCAGAGCTACATTCTCAACCATTTTTAAATTAATAATTTATTTATTTTAAAAAAGGATCTCACTAACTTCAAGGTATTTCTAAGTTGAAGAGGCTGGCTTCGAAACATAAATCTTCCTTTCTCTACCTACTAAGTACTAGAATTACAGACATGCATCACCACATCCAATTCTGAGTGTCTTTTATATAACATAGCTATCTGAATATGTAGGTATAATAGCACCAGAATACCATTTGCCACTCTGTCACTCTGCTGACTTTAATGAAACTGAAGTTTTTCTTCAGAACCAGGATATCTCATCCTTTCTCAGTGAGATTCCCATCATCACACTCATCCTTCAACTTCGTTCCCAACTTACTTTTCTTTAAGCCATTTGCCACACTATGATAAGTGATCATTCTTTTTTTTTTTATAGATAAATGGGACATCAGCTTTAATTTTGTAGAGGAAGTTAGCCTTATACACTTTGTATACTAACACTTAATAGGCCAGAAGGAAACAAAGAAAATAAGGGGTGCATAAGGTGCTCCTAAGGCAGTCATTACAAAGTACCCCAAATTGGGTAGCTTGGATCAGAGCAGCTTTGGAGGGCCATGCGCATTGAGGAGTCTACTTGGCCTCTTCAGCTCCTGGTGTTTCCCATGAGTCTGGCATCCCTTAGTTTGCAGATGCTCCACACCAGTTAGGTGATCTGTTATCTTCACACTGTCCACTGTCTCACTGTCTTTGTTCTGTGTGCATCTATCTCCATCACGTTTTTCCTTTTTTTTTTTTTTTTGCGGTACTGGGGATTGAACTCAGGGGCATTCTACCTTTGAGCTATACCTCCAGCCCTATTTTTTATTCTTTATTTTGAAACCGAGTCTCACTAAGTTGTGGAGTGCTTCACTAGGTAGCTGAGGCTGGCCATGAACTCGGATCCTCCGGTCTCAGCCTCCCAAATGCTGGGATTACAAGCCTGTGCCACCAAGCCCAGCTACATTTTTCCTTTTCGAATACCAGTCATTTTGGGTTAGGGTGGACTTTAATGATATCATTTTAATTTGCTTACATCAACAAAAGAGCTTATTTCCAACTATGGTCAGATGCTAAGGTATTGAGGGCTAAGGTTTCAACATCTTTTTCAGGGGTCACAATTCAACCCCTGGGCTCAAGGACATAGGTCTTAGGATGGCAAACCACAGGTCCTGGGCAGGGAAGGAGGCAAGTCAGTCTGAATTCTGGAGATCTAAGGTTTGAGTGTCGAGTAAAGGCAAAGCGTTTACAGGTGGGGAGTCACAGGAACAAGCTGGTTCAGCAAAGGTCACAGAATGAGACTGGGACTTCCAGGCCTAAGATCTTAGATTAGTGCAATGAGGCCAAGGGTCTCACTGCAATTCTGGCAGGTCCTTGTAGGTCAGGGTACCCAGAGCAGTTTCTCCATTGCATGGAGAAAGTGCTGAAGGCAATGTCAGAAAAGGTCAGAGGACAACTGTGGTCAGAAGTCACAGTCAGGCAAGGCGGGAAAGTATCTCATGGCTCTGGACAGGAGTTGGAGAGAGGGAAAGGGAAAGGGAGACTCTAGGTCCTGGGAGAGATGAGGGCACAGCGTGGAAGGAATCCCATGGAGCAGGACATGTAGGAGCTGGGCAGCGGCATGGGTACGGAGGAGCCTCTTTTGGCAAGTAAAGAGTGAAAGGGACGGAGGGTGAGGAAAAAATGAGGGCAAATCATAAGCCAAAGGATTAACCAGCTGTTTCACGTTGTGACATTCATTTCTTGAGAAAAAGTTGCCTTTCGATTAAAATTAACCTCCCCCGCCCCCTTTGTGTTAATAAGGGTGGCTAAAAAATCCTTGCCCTTGGTTAAGCCAAGACGCCAGCGCTGACTGTGGCCATGACTCTACTAAGCCATGGTCCGCAGCAGCAGCTGGCTTTGGGTGAGGTACTAGTTTATTTCCTTCTTAACAGCATAGAGATAATGGGAGCGCTTTATGGGGCTGCTCGAGGTGCTGGCACACAGTGTGACCCTAATAAATGTGAGTGGTAACTTATTATAGATGCCGTAGTCAAATGGAGAAGAAGGGTTCAAAATGTGTCGTTTAAAATCGCAGTAATAGTAACTGTGGTAGGACTCCGTCTCTCTCCCTCTCTTCCCCCAAAGATAAATGCCCTGGGGTTATTTTGGCATTTTCTTTATTTCCACAGGTTCTTGATAAAAAAAAAAATAAAAATAAAAAAAAAGCACAAACCTGAATAAAAATTCACCACTGTATTTAAAGGCAATATTCTATAGCAAGCAAAAGCTCTCCTCTTTCACAGAGAAACTTCAAGAAGGAATTTTCCATCTCCAGACAGTTTTATAATTACTCATGTCAGCTACACACTTTAAGCCCATCCCACCTCTTATTTTCTCCAACCTCTTTGTGTGTTTGTGCGTGATCAAAAATTGATCTCATGAAGAAAAGTTGTTTCCCAAACTACAAGATTATCAAAATCACGTGGGATATTTTTTAGAATACATTCCTTGGCATTAAGGTAGATTTACTAAATAACAATCTACTCTACTGAGTGGGTTTTTTGACCTTGAATAATGACAGAATTGTTTTTTGAAATTATGTACAAAAATGTTAGCATAAAAATTAAAATATGAAAGTTTTATTTCATAAAGATAACTTATTAAAATGCATATAATTTAAGTAAGTAATGAATAGAATCTAATTATCTAATGTTGATGTTATAATTGCACAGCTGAATGACAGTGAATGATTACACTATAAATTAACTGAAAAAAATAAAGAAAATAAATGTTTTGATGTTAAAATCAGCAGGATATGATACACAATTATTTCAGGAAGAAGAGAAAAATTTAAAAATGAAACATATGTCACAATATTTTTCTTTAATTCTTTTTTGTCTGCTAATTTATAAAAGTTATGTATATTTATTCTGTTACATGAACCTCAAATTTTAACATCTGTATACACATATCTTCCCTAGGCTCCAAACTTATTTATTTTTACTTTATTTATTGGTGCATTGTAATCATACATCTAGATGAAGTTTAGTGTGGTAGAGGCAAACATACAGTACTTATTTAGTCCTTCCCCAGTTCCCACCTTCCCCCTTCTCTCCTTCCCATGCTCAGCGTCGTGATTGACTTTGATAAGATTGTGTATGTACATCATGTCCATTGAGGTGTTTCCCTCTTCCTCTCTCCTATCTCCCTCAGGTCACCTCTTCATTCATCTCAGGCTTCTCCTCCTTTGTCAGACGTTCCCTCTATGTCCTGTTTTTACCCTAGCTTCCGCCTATTATGGAAGATACGTGTATATAGATGTTAAAAATTTGGGTTCATGTATTAATTTAACACTCAGACAGAAAATTGTAGCTAGAGAGAGAGAACACAATAGAGCTTAACGTTGTTCCAGATTTATAGAAACTAGAAAGAAGAGGAGACAAATTTTATTGCAAAGTAAATTCTTCCTGGGTAATGTTTATATAGCAATATCAAGGTACATAAGTGAAAACAGGAATTAGTTCTGTTTTGTTGACTGTGGTTTTAGGTATTTTTCTAGTGATCAATAAGATTTGTGGCTTTTATTCCAAGTATATATTATAGTATGGGTTTTTAAATTTTATTTATATATTTGTTCTTTTATTGGTCCATTATAGTCCCATGTCATAATGTAGTTCACAGTGATACTGACATATACGCACACAGCAATTGGTGATTTTCCCCCAGGCTCCTTCTCATTTGCCTTCTGCGCATAAAAGATATTGAGATTGACAGTGGTATTCTCACATATATATATAATGTCAGCAGAAGTGTTTCCTTCATTAACTCTCCTTCTCCTCACCCCTCCCAAAGACCACTTTTGGTGGGATTGCAAATTAGTATGGGTTTTAATAAGAAAGTCAAGGTAGTTTGTTTTACACTGATCATGAGATATTGTTATGCCAAACTATGGAATCTAGTTTGGAAAAAAGTTGCTAAAGGATAGAATTATTTTGGGGGTGGTAGCATTAGTAAACTGGAAATCACCACCTGTTTATGAAAATTTAGAGCAAGTTAGTAGGAAAGACAGGAAGTAGGGTGAACAAAGAAGGAGATGGTTGAAATCAATGTATCATGTAAAGTCTAGTGTTTTGGACACATCAACAAAGGTCTTGTAAAAATGATTCTACATCTTGGACCTGAAGTGTAGGCAGGAGAAGAGAAAATTCTTTCTGCTAAAGCAACTATATGTAATAGTATTGTGTCATCATGATAATGTGGATAAAGATAAGTCCAAAATTAAAAGAAAATTATGGAAATTTCTTGAGCTATTAGAAATTCTATTAATCCTAAATATATTGTACAGGGCAAGGACGGATGGTGTCTTGGTCAATATTTTCACTGATGTAATCTGAAAAGTTTAACCACATAACTTGGAAGACTATTTTGTTTTCATCACAGTTTTGAGGGGAAGAAAGATTTTTTTTTTTTTTTTGTGGTACTGGGGGTTGAACTCGGGGGCATTCTACCTCCAAGCTACACCCCCAGCCCTATTTTTTATTCTTTTATTTTGAAACCCAGTCTCACTAAGTTGCGGAGTGCCTCACTAGGTAGCTGAGGCTGGCCGCGAACCCAGATCCTCCGGTCTCAGCCTCCCGAATGCTGAGATTACAAGCGTGCACCACCACGCCCAGCGGGAAGGAAGATTTATTTGCTCACAGTTTTGAGATTTTAAGGTTCAGTCCATGTCAGCCAGTGGAGCTCAAGGCATGGCAATATGAAGCAGAAGGAAGGAAAGAGCTAGTGTCTGCTACCACATAACAGATGCCAAAAGCAAGAGAACAATCAACGAGTTCAAAGACATAAGCAAAATAAGCATAATCCCTAAGGGGTTCACCTTTCCAAGCCACTCTCCATCCACCTAGGTTACCACTCAGTATATCCATTATGATAAATTTATTCAATGATGACAGTACAATCCTTATAACTTAACCAAGTCAATCCTGAGTTATTCAGGGGACATTCTATATTGAACCATGATATTCTATCCCTGGTCTCTGAAGAGTTTAAGAGCATTTTGGAATGAAAAATGCATTTAGTCTTTCTCTAAGAGTTCCAAAAGTCTCAATATTTCCAGCGTCACTCAAAAGTCCAAGTTCAAAGTCTCCTCTGAGACTCAAGATGAATTCTTGTTTATGAGCTCCTTTAAAATAAGTATAACTTGAATCCAATGCATAATGGAACAGAAAAAAAATTGCAATATAAAAGAAAGGAATATTGCCTTTGAAAGAATGAATAGGACCAAAAAAAGGATCAGCATCCAGCAGGGAAAGCATGTAATTATGCAGCTCCACTTCTGGCACTCAGAACACATGAAGGTGATATGCAATGTCCAACACCCCTTGGTAGCACCGCCTCTGTGGCCTGTTTGATTGCAATGGCACTGTACTTGTTCTTCCAGCCTTGATCAATGGCTTTCAACCTCTCCTTGTAGTCATTTCATATTTCTGGCATTTCTACATCTTGAGGTTTTGTTTCTTTTTATTTTTTTCTTGCAACCTTGGCTTCACCCTCATAGCTTGATAAATTACCCCATTTCACCCTGTTCAGCTGGACTCCAACATTGCATGTTGCCTGGCTTATCAGGCCTTCCTTTGAAGTCTAGGAATACTCCATGACCCTGTTTTTATTAGCAAAGCCAGAATTGCATGAGTGCCAGAATTGACCATGCCCAGGAAATATAGTAACATTTTCTTTAATGACTGACACTGTACCCTTTTCAATAACAGCAAAGATCTTGCTTTATATATAGGCCCTGTTGGACCTATTTCAATCTTGGCTGCTTCTGTGCTAGCCTCAATCATAAGTGCCACTACTAGGCGCTTGTTTCCATGGTTCTACACTTGGGCTTCAACTGCCCAGACCACATTCCTTTCTTTGTTCCTATGCAAAAAAAAAAATGAACTTCCCTTCAGCCATCTTACTTTCCTTTGACAAAGCCATTTGTCTGTGCCACATCTTTACACATGACTTTCTGGCCAAATTGCAAATCTAAAAAGTCTACTTTGCTTTCCACTTCCAAAATTCAGTATATAATTTGCTGAACCTGGATATCAATATCCACAATGCAGTTTGAATACTTTGCTGTTTTGACATTTTTCCCATTAGTTTTATCAGTCCATTATCTTTAAATTCAGTTTCAAGACATAGGCAAAATGATGATAAGTTATTTGCCAAAATGTAACTTGTGTGATCTCTACTCCACTTTCCTATGAAATTCTCTTTGTCCTCTGAAATATCCTAAGCACAGTCTCTACTGTCTTTATAGCCACATTCTAGTCTTTCCATCTTCCACACACAAACCAGTTCTAAAGATTAACAATCCACATCTTCAGATTTAGATATAGCAATGATCCCATTTCTCTGGTACACATTTTTATCTCAGTCAACATTCTGACTGCTGTAATACTAAAACCCTGGCCATACAACATAGAGAAAGGAAGATTTATTTGCTCACAGTTTTTGGAGATTTGGGGGTTCAATTGATGTCAGATGATTCTGTGGAGCTCAAGAGATGGTGGAAGAAGCAGAGAACAAGGCTATGCTCTCACATCACAGAGGCCATAAGCAAAAAGCAAGCAAAGGTCTTTAAATAAATAACCACAGTCTCCAAGGTCACAGTCCCCGAGTCCACACTCCCAGGGACCCACCTTCTGCATCCACACTTGAGGTGCCTAGGTTACCACCCTCATAACTTAATCACATCAACTCTGAATATTAATATCTGACTGAGCTCTCCAGGGGACATTCTATATCTAAACCTAACACGTAGGGAAGATTCCGTTGGATGAAGAATTACAAGAAAGGCATGAGATCCTCATGATATGAGAGGATTCTATTTTTAAGAAAGCAGAAATAAGCAGGATGTTTAGGCATAAAGGAGATAACATTGTAATTCTCTATAAATCAGCACAGTAACAAGTTCAAATTATGAAACTGGGAATGTGGTCTGAGGTGGGGTATTATCTGGAAATTTTGTGAAAAATAGCCCATGGAATGTGTGCATAAGAAAGCGTGATGTGTTTGTGATTTTCTTCATAACTGGACAAATGATTAGCCTCTTTGACTCCAATAAGTAATGTGATATGCATAGAAAAATACAAATATTCTACAAAATTAACTTTTAAAATTTTGAATTCCCAAAGGAATATCAATTGGAATATAGTTCAGTAGTAGAGAAAAGCACTGGATTTAATCCCCAGCACTTCAAAAATAAAAAATAGGTGAGAGAGAGAGAGAGAATATCATCTAGCAGCACATCTATCTCTTGTAGATGAGCTAATCAAGAAAAGATTACAAAATTCCTATCTAAAATGATAGAAAGATTCATTAAGAGATATAATTATAAAAGTTAAATGTTAATGAATTTGACCACATGTTTATGAATCAAATACAAAAGCATACAGATTTAGATTAGAGATCACAGAGGTCAATTAAGAAATATCACTGTAGAATACATCATAATTTTGATATCAAAGTGATCTTCATAAAAAGTCTATTTTATTAACTTTTATATCATATATAATAAAATGAAAAGAGGAATGTTCTTTCAGTAACTTATGTAATTCTTATAAAGTTAAGCTTTTCAAAATAAAGGGATGAAAAATATTGTCTACTTAGCTCTCTTTCACAGGTTAAATAATTCCTTAGGACATGACTAGGTATTCACTAATATCTTTGTCTATGTGTTTTATGTCCTAGTTTAGTTGGACATTGTTCTCTTGTTATTTCACTATTTGTTTTATTTCTCAGCATTATCCGTATGTGTAGATAATAGGTAAATGTTTTTCTGATTATTATATTAATTGTTCAGCCTCTGGTATTCAAAGTATGCTATTACATCCATAAATATATTCAGTCACACATTGTTTTATCAGTCACGATTGTAGAAATTAAAAATTAAATTAAATTAAAGGTAAGTTGCCAGTAAAAATAGTCATATTCTCATATAACTAGTTTTATGAAATTTGAGAAAATTCAGGGTGAGCTAGTAGAGGCAAAGCAACATCTCTAGAATTGGTTCCTCCATTACTTTCCTATCCAATCCTCAGAATGTCCATAGATTTTCTTTTTAATATCATACCATGTCTATTTCACTATAAAGTGAAAATATAAAAATATCCAATAAAATGAAGATGATATTCCTTGTTTATTTTACCTTTTTGTTAGGAAGGAAATCAGTAATTTCCTAGAAACTTCCCAATAGATATTCCTTTAGTCCTCATTAGTCAAAATAGAGGGACAGATGGTAAGTCAAACAACATATAACAAAGGAATAAGATAATTTTTACTGTTCTGAATACATTATTTTGTCACCTGAACCTTAGAAAGAGTCTCACTCTTGAAATACGTGGCTACTTGGATGAACTTTCAAAGAAAATTGGAGCGATGTTTGCAAGGGCTGAATGGAGGTTTATACTAGGAAGGCAACTCATTTTTTTTTTGTCATTAATAAATACGTCATTCTGTGTTCCAAAAATAAAACAGCATGGTTTTGACTGGTGTTGTTTTATGCATTTTAGCAGTAATCACAGTTAGTTCCATTTTACATTCTGGGAGTAATTGCCTGATTGTAGTTCGTGGAGGAAAAGAGAGACATGGGTTACTCCATTCTGCACATCTTTACTAGACTGGATTTTAAATAGGAGTAAATATTATTGCTTTTTATATTCTTACCAAACTTTTTATTAGAATCAAAGTCACACTCATTTCCTAGTCATTTGTATTTCAAAGGTTTAGAAATTGAAGGATTTAACTCAAAAAAGTAAGAGATCTTTGTTGAAGTTACCTCAGTACATGATGGCAGAAAATGAAGAGGAAAAACAACTTATTTTCATCATCATCAATGTACACCCTTGTAGAACAGGCAGAAGAGGTTCTTGGATAAGAAGCACAATGCAAGGAAGTAGACTTTTTTTTAAGAAGAATCACTCAACTAGATCACCTCCCTTGTAAAAAATTTATGAGTGAACATTTTGGTAAAAGATGCCCTAAAATATTGCTGAAGTATTTGCCTATCATTGGTCCCAAAACAGAAGGTCTTTATGTAACCACAAGAACAAGGCATATGATTTGATATAAATTATCTGGGTTTTGAATTGTTTCAAAATGCTGTTTTCAACAAGTTACCTGGAATTATTTCTGCTTTGCTCCCAATGTTTCTCTATCCACTTGTTCTTCTATCTTTCTCTTTGACTTATGATTGTTTATGGATTTATTGAACTACAAAGTGTTCAATCTCTTATATTTGGCATATGTTAAACTATAAAATTATCTTTGCCACCAAGGTAAGAAACATAGCTGTTATTTTTTAAAGCTATGATCTAAGACTGATTTTTCTTAATTTATTTTCTCTATGGTGTTATTTGTTTTCTATTTTATAGCCCTTCACCCCATTACTGTTAAGTGTTTCTTCAACTTTTGAGTTACATTACCTTTCTCAAAGGCATACCAGCCTTGCACATGGCAATCATTCACTCACTCAGCATGCAATAAATTAAGATAGCTGAGTCTCTCTACTTACTATACTGATGTTCCATAGAATCATCGTAAACTTTAACACAGTGAATGCTAAGTATTTGCTCATAAAGAAAATATTTACACTTATTTTTATATGTGTGTCTCAGATTATGATCTTAAATCCTAAAACCTACATAGCTTTGAAGAGTCAATTTTCTCTATTTAAAAAATAAATGAACAACAGAAGAGCTATGAGGAGGGAAGTAAAAACCAGAAGAGTAGCATCGGCAGCAATTTGAAGGTGTTTCATTAGTGGCAGCCAAAGTCCAGTGTGTGCATTAGGGCATTGCGATTCTTTTGGGACCCCTTCCTTATGTGGGATCCCCGTTCCCTCTCCCCTTCTTTTAAGTGCTGTATCCTGATTCCTGTGTCTCCCAAGCTAAATTCTGTTGGTTCTTGGAGAGAAGAAACAAGATTTCCCAGCCAGGCTGCCGAGTGAATATCACTGTGGCTGTGGCAGAACTCATTGGAAATGGAATTGCAAGGAAACAGACTCTTCCTACAGAATCCTGAGAGGCTCCTGTATACCTCCTGGCGATTCGAGACAACACTCCTTGTGCACATGTGAGACTCATCATTTGGTGGCTCGTCCAAAAATATCCAATCAGTGCTTGGAAGGAAAACAACCCAAGTATCACAAAACCTTCGTCTGTGGCACAGAGAATGTCTACAATCCTTTACAAGGTGGTTTCCTCCACATTCTCCTGGAAAATCAATGTTCCTTAGCGTTCCGAAGGAGAAATCTCTCTCTCTCCAAGTCTTCCACAGTGAGTTTCAGTACGTTGAGCTGCTGCATCACTTCAGCTGCTTCATCCTCCAGTTGCATTGCCCACACCAGGATTCTTCCACACCACTCCTGGGCCAGCCTTAGGAGTCGTAGTAGTTCCATGTTGAAAAGGGTCTCTGTG
>PVLC010020919.1:0-22472 GCA_004027655.1 Graphiurus murinus
AAAAAAAAAAAAAAAAAAAAAAAAAAAAGTGGGGCTTGAATCTTAGGAGGTAGCTGGAAGATTGCTAGGGTCTTACTCATTTCAGGGGGTATTTCTAGGGCAGCTTAGGGGTTGAAGAGGCCTTTAAGAAAAGACATGTTGGGAAGAGGTGGCATGAGAGGTATAGGTCACATACCTGAGATCACCTGCTTTTGGCCAAGTTCTATGACCAGGGGGTCTCTGGACAGAGAGGAATCAAAAATTCGTCCATCTAACAAGGTACCCTGAGGGGAGAGAACCATCAAAGAGTACACACCTAGCACCTCTCCCTCCCAGCAGGCAGGCAGCACACACCTGGACCGCTGGGTGGCGGCAGCCCCCAGGCAGCTGCAGCCTAGTGTTTCCCCCTAGGGCAGAAAGAAACAGGAAGCCCCAAAGGGTTGGCACTTCTTGGAAATCTCTCCACTGTTTCTCAGTGCCAGGGAGGAACTGGTGAAAAAGCACTGAGGGGAAAAGGCAAGGAGCAGGATCTCCCCTCCCGCCGCCACGTGCTTGACGACCCCAGAGCCCAGAGTTTTTTCTCCCAAACTTGAGCTTGCCACGTGTCCAAGCCAAAGCTGACGTGTTTCTGCAGGGTACCGCCCGCTCCCAGGCTCCGCCCCGCCCCCCTAAGCCCCTCACCGTGTAATGTATGTAGAGAGTGTCTCCAAAAGCTGCGGATTCAGCACACGGTTTGCGGGGCTCCACCTACGATCGATCGGACTACAAGGGTCACGGATGCTCCTCCAAAGATCCAGTTCTCTACCCTAGACCCAGCACCCCCCAACTCAGTTTCCACACTTCCCCTCCGCCCGGATCCCAGGTTCCTTTAGACCACGGTATCCTCCCCCCGACCCTCCCCCCCCCCGCCCGCGCCCCGCAGGTCCTGGCCCCCGGGCTGGGCCCTTCTCCTCACCAGGGTCTGCACTTGGAGGGTCCGGATGGGACTTTCGGTTTCGAACCCAGTCTCAGCCTGGCACACCGCCCCACCGAGCAGCAGCAGTAGTAGATGGAGCGGCAGGAGTGAGGGGCACAGAGTCATGACTGGACGGGGGCAAGGCACTGGGGCACCAGAACCAGCTACTCGGGTGGCGGATGGTGGAGACTAGGACAGCGTTCCCTCCGTGCCCAGGCCAAACTGGACAGGACGGGGCGTGCTGAGATGAGCGAGCTCCTCCTCTCGAAGCCCTTGCTCCACCTTATCCCCTCCTCCTGGAGGCCTCCTACCGTCTGAGATCCGGAGTTCCTCCGTCCGTTAGCCCTTCTGTTCCATAGGAAGGGCTGGGCCACACGAGCAGTTGTCAATGGTGGCATCCCTCTCCCACCTCGCTACTCTTGGGCTCCAATCTCTGGGGTTCTATATCCAAAGAAGGCAGATAGCTGTCCTATCCTGCCCTTGGAAAGCTAACTGAAAAGATCAAGGAGCTATTTTCCTGTAAGAATGGGGTGAATCCTTTGATCTTTTCCTCGGACACCATTCTTTTTGCTTTCATTTGCGACCTTCCCTTTCTTGCCTACTGGGGACTGAGGATTGAACCCTAGAGTGCTGTACCACCAAGCTACATCCCCAGCCCTATTTATTATTTATTTAGTCATTTGTGGCACTGGGGATTGAACCCAGGGGCATTCTACCTCTGAGCTACACCCTCAGCCCTATTTTATTTTGAAACAGTGTCTTGCTAGGTTCCTGTGTCTTACTTGTTGAGGCTGCCCTTGAATTTGCAATCCTCCTGTCTCAGCCTTCCAAGTACTGGGATTACAGGAGTGCACCCTTCTCCCCCTCCTAATTTTTTTGAGGCAGGGTCTCTAAATTGCCAAGGTTGGCCTCGAACTTGCAATCCTCCTGCTTCGACCTCCCCAGATACTTGGAATCAACCTTTGAAAAAGGGCAGTACATACAACCTTTTTTTTTTTTTTTTTTGCAGTACTGGGGATTGAACTCAGGGGCATTTTACCTCCGAGTTATACCCCCAGCCCTATTTTTCATTCTTTATTTTGAAACAGGGTCTCACAAAGTTGCAGAGGGCCTCACTAGGTAGCTGAGGCTGGCCTCGAACCCGGATCCTCCAGTCTCAGCCTCCCGAATGCTGGGATTACAAGCGTGCGCCACCACACCCGGCTCATATAACTCTTCTATATATGTATTTTAAGAATTTTTTTGTGTGTATGGTACTGGAGAGTGAACACAGGTATTCTACTTCTGAGCTATACCCCCAGCCCGTTTTTGTTTTGAAATAGGTTCTAAATTGCTGAAGCTAGCTTTGAACCTATAATCCTCTTGTCTCAGCCTCCCAAGTACTGAGATTACAGGCATGTGCCACCATGCCAGGCACAACCCTTTTATTTTTATGCAAGAGCTTTGTTTTTTGTCTCAGAACTGGGGATCCAACCCAGGAGCATTCTACCTCCAAGCTACACAACCAGGCCTTTTTATTTTGAAACAGGGTCTAAATTGCTAAGGTCATCCTTGAACCTGCAATCCTCCTATCTCAGCCTCCCCAGTACTGGGGTTATAGGCATGTGCCACCACACCCAGTTTAAGGACTTAAGTCTTTGGTTTCAAATTATTTCCAGCAATCCTACCAGTCTTCTTTTCCATGATTTGAACGTTCCTTGATGGTCCACTCAGGCTTCGACACTTGGATTCTGCTCACTGGAAGGCTATCAGTGAGCTCACATTTACCAAACTTCTGGATCATTTCTTGGCCAGTTGTCCTCTTTAGCTCTCTTTGGTAATTGATGCCATTGAGTTCTGCTTGCCCTTGAAAGGTCTAGAGACAACTGCCTACTAGGCATTTCCATCTGATGTTTGGCCAGTACCTGAGATTCAACACATCCTACACATGCTCATCCTTCCTCCTTCCATCCCTTCTGCAACAACCTGGACTTTCCTCCCATCTCTTTGTGATGAGGGCTCTGCTATCCGCATTCTTCTCTCATTTCCCACATTGAACCAGTTTCCTTTGGCTTCTTCTCCCAGTTTCTTCAGCTCTTCTTTTTCATCTCCATGGTAGCTACCCTAATTAAGTTGTCATTATCTGAGATTTTTGTTTTTTTGGTGGTATTGGGAATTGAACCCAGGGGCTTTCTACTTCCAAGCCACACTCTCAGCCCTATTTTACTTTTTGTTTTGAAACAGAGTCTCATTAAATTGCTGGGGCCTCGCCCCTAGTTTAGGGCCTTGCCAAATTGCCAAGGTTGAACTCAAACCTGAGATCCTGTCTGAGTCTCCCAAGTACCTGGATTACAGGCAAGCCACCACACCCAGGTTGAGTTTTTGGATTTTTGTTTGTTTTGTGGTACTGGGGATTGAATCCAGGGACATTCTGCCTGCAAGCTACATCCCCAGCCCTTTTTATTATTTGGGGTTTCACTAAGTTGCTGAGGGACTTGTTAAGTTGTTGAGGACGGACTCAAACCTGTGATCCTCCAGTCTCAACCTCCCAAGTACTGGAACTACAGGCATGTACCATCATGCCTGAAAAATTCAGATTTTGTTTTAAATGCTAATTAAAGGATTTTGTCTTTCAGCCCTAATCTGCTTCGTGTGTGTGTGTGTGTGTGTGTGTTAATGGGAATCAAACTCAAGAGGCATTCTACCACTGAGCTACACCTCCAGTCCTATTTTATTTTGAAATAGGGTCTCACTAAGTTGCAGAGGACCTCGTTTCTGTGGCTGGTCATGAACCTGTAATCCTCCTGTCTCAACCTCCCAAGTACTGGAATTACAAGTGTATACCACCACATCCATCTCTTAATTTTCTTTCTTTTTTTTTTTTTTTTTTTTTTTTTTTTTGGTGGTACTGGGGATTAAACCCAAGGGCATTCTACCTCTGAGCTACACCCCCAGCCCAATTTTATTTCTCACCAGGATGCTGAGTGCCTCACTAAATTGCCAAGGCTGGCTTTGAACCTGCAATCCTCCTGTCTCAGCTTCCCAAGTACTAGGATTACAAGCGTGCGCCACCACACCCAGCTCCTAGTCCTATTTTTGTTGTTTATATTGAAACAGGGCCTCACTAAGTAGCTGAGGCTAGCCAGGAACCTGTGATCCTCCTGTCTCAGCTTCCCAAGTAACTGGGATTACAAGCATGCACCAATACGCCTGGCTCTCTAAACTGTTTTTTTATCTTATTAAACTGAAAGCCGCCGGGCGTGGTGGCGCACGCTTGTAATCCCAGCATTCGGGAGGCTGAGACCAGAGGATCCGGGTTCGAGGCCAGCCTCAGCTACCTAGTGAGGCACTCCGCAACTTAGTGAGACCTGGTTTCAAAAAAATAAAGAATAAAAAATAGGGCTGGGGATATAGCTCGAAGGTAGAACGCCCCAGAGTTCAATCCCCAGTACCAGAAAAAAAAAAAAAAAAAAAAAAATGAAAGCCTTTTAGAGAAAGGAACCTCAGGCTCCTAATTTGTGTCGTCATTGCTGTGTCTGACAGACAAATGCTTGCTAAATGTTTATGAATTGAACCAAATCCTCTTCCTGCTCCTGGACAGTGATGTGGCATCAGGTGAACCTCTATCAAGTGTTTCCACCTCTCTGAGCTCATGCTCTCCTCTTCTACTATCAAGTTCCCTCCAGGCTAAATTCAAAAATCTCCTCTGTGAAGTCCTGAATCTCTTAGCCAACAGTGACTTTCCCTTTTTTTTTTTTTTTTTTTGTGGTACTGGGGATTGAACTCAGGGGCATTCTACCTCCGAGCTGTACCCCCAGCCCTATTTTTTTATTCTTTATTTTGAAACCGAGTCTCACTAAGTTGCGGAGTGCCTCACTAGGTAGCTGAGGCTGGCCTCGAACCCGGATCCTCTGGTCTCAGCCTCCCGAATGCTGGGATTACAAGCGTGCGCCACCACGCCCGGCGGCTTTCCCTATTTTTTAACTTCAGCCACACACTTCAGACATTTTATTTATCCTTGTGTTGCACTTATTTGTGTATGTCCCATTCTTCTCTTCCAATTTGTCAAGAGCCAGCTCAGGGATGGCAAGAACAAGGTTGTGATTACACCTGGAGCTCACTAAGTACTTGCTGCCCAATACTCTCCAAATAATAGATTCTAAACAAATATGTTCTATTCTGAATAAGTTATTATACTGAGAAATAATGGCAGTGAGGCATGGCGGCACACATTTGTAATCCCAGTTGAGACTGGAGGATCCAGGTTTGAGGCCAGCCTCAGCTACTTAGTGAGGTCCTCTGCAACTTAGTGAGACCCTGTTTCCAAATAGAGAATAAAAATGGGCCTAGGGGTATAGCTCGGAGGTAGAATGCCTCTGGGTTCAATCCCCAGTACTGGGGCGGGGGGGGGGGGGGGCAAACTATTAAAAATGAAGATTTAGCTACACTAATGTGTAAAATCTCCAAGGAAATGTATATACCCTTAAGTTAAAAAGCAAGTAGAATAATACATGTGATGTGAGTGCATTTGAATTTTATCTCCTCTCCAAATGCTTATAGGTACATACATTTAGAAAAGATACCAGGAGCCGGGCATGGTGGCGCACGCTTGTAATCCCAGCATTTGGGAGGCTGAGACCGGAGGATCCGGATTCGAGGCCAGCCTTAACTATCTAGTGAGGCCCTCCGCAACTTAGTGAGACCCTGTTTCAAAATAAAGAATAAAAAATAGGGCTGGGGATGTAGCTTGGAGGTAGAATGCCCCTGAGTTCAATTCCCAGTACTGCAAAAAAAAAGAAAAGATACCGGAAGCTGGGCATGGTGGTGCATGCTTGTAATCCCAGTATTTGGGAGATTGAGAGAGGAAGATCACAGGTTCAAGAACGGCCTTAGCAACTAATGAGCCTCTGATCAGTCTAGCAAGACTGATTCAAAATAAAAATAAAATAGAGCTGGGGGTGTAGCTCGGAGGTAGAATACCTCTGGGTTCAATCCCCAGTACCAAAAAACAGATGATAGAAAGATAGATAAAATAGAAAAGAAACTGGAAGCTGGGCTTGGTAGTGCATGCCTGTAATTCCAGTAGTTGGGTGACTGAGACAGGAAGATCACAGGTTTGAAAATTAAATAGATGATATAGATAGATAGATAGATAGATAGATAGATAGATAGATAGATAGATAGATCACTCAGAGGTAGAAATGCCCTTGGGCTCAATCCCCAGAACCAAAAACGTAAAAAACAGGGTCTTAAATCCGGCGTGGTGGCACATGCTTGTAATTCCAGTACGTGGGAGGCTGAGACCGGAGGATCTGGGTTCATGGCCAGCCTCAGCTACTTAGTGAAGCTCTCTGCAACTTGGTAAGACCCTGTTTCAAAATAAAAATTACAAAATAGGACTGGGGGTGCAGCTCAGAGGTAGAATGCCTCTGGGTTCAATCCCCAGTACCGCAAAAAAAAAAAAAAAAGGTTCTTGCTAAGTTGCTGAGACTGGCTTTGAACCTATACCAACTCCTGTCTCAGCCTCCCAAATTCTGGGATTACAGGCATGCACCACACTGCACCCAGCTTTGTTTGTTTGGATCTTTAACAATAAAAACTAATTTGGTTGTAATTTTAAACCAAATATTGAATGAACAAGATACGAAGAAATACAAGGGAATGTGTGAGAGGTGCTGAATGAGTTGTGCTAACACAATTAAAGGAGCCAGAATGGGGGTAAAAAGGCCAAAAGGCCTCATGGTTAGAGAAGTCTTGGGCAGCTTTATGAAGATGAAACTTAAGCTAGACCTCTCCCCATACACACACTTTGTGGTACTAGTGATTGAACCCAAGGGTACTCTACCATTACAGCCTTTTTTTTTTTTTTTTTTTTTTTTTGGAGACAGGGTCTTAGTAAATTGCCCAAGATTTTGCTATCCTCCTGCCTCAGCCTCCCAAGTAACTGGAATTACAGGTGTGCCCCAGTGTACCTGGCTTGAGCTAAATCTTGAAGTGGAACAGGTGTGTTGGCACGTGACTGCAATCCCAGTACTTGGGAGACTGCGACAGGACCATAGGTTCCAGGACAGCCTCAGTAACTTAGTAAGGTCCTATTTCAAAATAAAATATGGGAGCCGGGCATGGTGGCGCATACTTGTAATCCCAGCTCACAGCCAGCCTCAGCTACTTAGTGAGGCCCTCTGAAACTTAGGAAGACCCTGTTTCAAAATAAAGAATAAAAAATAGGGCTGGGGGTGCAGCTCAGAGGTAGAATGCCTCTGGGTTCAATGCCCAGTACCACAAAAGAAAGAATAAAAAATAGAACTAGGGGTGAATCTCAGAAGTAGAATGCCCCTGGGTTCCATCCCTAGTTCTACAAAAAAACTTAAATAAATAAAATTAATTAAAATTAAATTACTAAAATAAAATATGGGCCAGGTGTGGTGGCACACAAGTACTTGGGTGGCTGAGACAGGAGGATCACAGGTTCAAAGACAGCCTCAGCAAGTAGTGAGACTCTCATCAATCTAGTGAGACCTTGTGTCCAAATAAGAAATTAAATTGGGCTAGGGGTGTAGCTTGAAGGTAGAATGCTCCTGGGCTCAATCCCCAGTAGCATACACAAAGAAATAAAGAAGTTTTTGAACAAAGGGGTGACAGAACATACTACATTGCTGTATCAGCTGTTTGGAATGGTGTCATAAAGGTGGAAGGGTATAGTCTTGTCCAGGTCTGAGGCTCTGTTTGGGAACCTGAATTGAAAGGGGAGTCGGTAGAGTATTCGAGGTAGCTGTTGAGAAGGACAAAACTGTATCAACCAAGCTGGGTGTGGTGGCGCACACTTGTAATCCCAGTACTTGGGAGGCTGAGACAGGAGGATGGCAGGTTCATGGCCAGCCTCAGCTACTTAGTGAGGCCCTCTGCAACTTAGTGAGACCCTGTTTCAAAATAAAGAATAAAAAATAGGGCTGGGGGTATAGCTCGGAGGTAGAATGCCCCTGGGTTACAACCCCAATGTCACAAAAGAAAAAAAGAAATGAATCAGCCAACAATATCTACATGCAGAAGGCAGCACAAGCCTACTTGGACACAGGAGGAGCCTGGGAAGGAGCTTTTCCCTTGGGTTAAGTGAGGAGGAACCTGAAAAAGAAAGGTGAGATGGTTCAAGGGAAGATAGGGAGCTGGGCTTGGTGGCCCATGCCTGTAATCCCAGTATTTGGGAGGTTGAAACAGGAGAACCACAGGTTCAAGGCCAGCCTCAGCAATTTTGGAAAAAAAAAAAAAAAAGCCAAAAGAAAAGAAAGGGGAGCTGGCCCAACCCTGGCTAGAGGAACAACATAATCAGAGAACCACTTCCAGAAAAGCCTCCGCCGTCAGAGATTCCAGATAGCTCTCAATATGCCTGGTTCATGAGGGAACAAAGGTAGAACTCAGCTCTGTGCACAGAGAACCAGAGTCCTGCCTTGAGTGCCCTCTGAACCCTGCTACATCTGACTTAAGAGGCCACACTGGTTCCTAGATACTCTCTTGCACTTCACAGCAAAAATGACCCAGAAGCAAGACACTCACCTTCACTCAATACCACTTCCTCACTTCCTGACCTCCTGCTATTGCCTTCCTTCCTTGCTCCCTTTTGCATACCCAAGGCTTCTACTTCCTCTATCCTAACCCTCTTCACCTTTCTCAGGAACAGGAAACTCAATTAGAAAGAAAAACTTTCAGAGGAAGAAAGGCATCTGGACCCTATCACTCCCCAGTGACCAACATGATACTTTATCTTTCCAACTGGATTAAAAAGTGAGAACTGGAAGCCAGACGTGGTGGTGTATGTTTGTAATCCCAGCATTTGGGAGACTGGAGGATCAAGGTTCACGGCCAGCCTCAGCTACCTAGTGGGGCACTCCGCAACTTAGTGAGACCCTGTTTCAAAATAAAGAATAAAAAATAGGGCTGGGGGTATAGCTCGGAGGTAGAATGCCCATGAGTTCAATCCCCAGTACCACAAAAAAAAAAAAAAAAAAAAAAGAGAACTGGAAAGAAGCTGTTTAGTATTATGATGGCTGCCCAAGGAAGCCACTTCCTACTTTAAGCAGCAGCAAAGGCCAGGTATCCACTAGTTATTCCCCAATCTCCCACTATTCCACGTGGTGCACTACAAATACCCCCAAAAGATTCCAGAGCATCCTAGAAATGGATCCCCAGACCCCTTCATGAGTATAGTGGTTTGATGCATTTTTAACGCAGACCTAAAAAAAATTAAAAGGTACTAAATAACAACTTTTCTGCCCCAGCCAACGTAGGCACTTCAACTGGCAGTGGTGAATGAAGTGAATCCCCACAGCCTTCAGATTTTGTGCCCCAGGTCTGAGAAACTCGTGCATAATCACACTCATTCTGTTGCAACCCCTACATTCTGGAATGAAGGGGATGGCTTTGTCCTTCATCCCAACTGGGCCAATTCAAGCGCTTCTACTTTCTCCAGGCTCATTTTAGAAGCCACTCGCCTACATTATCCTGAAATGTACCCTGGGTCCCAGTCCTTTATTAAGTGAGGACTGATGACCTAATCATGTTCTGGAAGATGGGGTTGCTATCTGTCCTAAGAGCTGGGCATAGGGCATTTATCCCCAGGCTGAGGTTCCTCCTCACTCCTTAAAAACTGGAAGGTTTAAACAACTTCCACAAGAGGGCTCCCTTCAACCTCCTTCTCAACATCCTAAACTGAGGGATAGAAAAGAATTAAGTTCAGGAGTCAAAAGACCCCACCCTCTCTAAAGTGCTAAAGTGCTGAGAGGAGCTATAGTTCTGGAAGTTATCTATTTATCAACATACAAATAAAACACTTGGGAAAGGTGCTCCTTATTAGCAACCCGTCACCAAGCAGGTCCTTGGAGGCACCCAGAAGGAAGAGTATCATTTGATTTTGAGGGTAAATGTAATGTTTGAAGCTACAGAGTTTATGATAAAGGATTGTCTGAGCCGGGCATGGTAGCGCACGCTTGTAATCCCAGTACTAGGGAGAATGAGACAGGAGGACCGAAGGTTCACAGCCAGCCTCAGCAACTTAGTGAAGCCATCCGTAACTCAGTGAGACCCTGTTTCAAAATAAAAGAATAAAATAGGGCTGGAGGTGTGGCTCAGAGGTAGAATCCTCCTGGGTTCCATCTCCAGTACCACAATAAATAAATAAATAAATAAATAAATAAATAAATAAATAAATAAATAAAGGATTGTCTGGATGGAGTAAAAAGTTTGAGGATTATATGGAGGCAGAAGCACTGGTCCTTGAGGGTGATGGCTTAATAATGGGAAAGAGCCAGGCATGGAGGCGCACGCTTGTAATCCCAATACTTGGGAGGCTGAGACCAGAGGATCCGAGTTTGCAGCCAGCCTCAGCTAGTTAGTGAGGCTCTCCACAACTTAGAGAGACCCTGTTTCAAAATAAAGAATAAAAATAGGACTGGGGATGTAGCTCAGAGGTAGAATGCCCCTGGGTTCAATCCTCAGTACCACAATAATAATAATAATAATAACAACAACAACAATAATAACAATAACAACAATAGAAAAGGAAAACTGGCAGGGAAGGCAGCAAAAAAAAAAAAAAAATAACTGAATACAAATTATACACTTCATACTGGTACTAGGGACTCTCAAACTTATATGCTTAAACATTGCCCTTTTTACCATCATAGCAGGTTGGGAAGATCTTTGCCCTCAAAGCTTAAGAAAGTAGTGAGAGCTGGGGAAACCAGCCTGGTTCATCCAGACTAAGGGTAACAACCATCTGTTTCTTTGCCTAGGGCCAGCAGCAGGAGAGGAACACCAGTGGTGGGAATGGGATGGGAGAATGGAAGCTTTATGGGAAAGGTGTGTTCCCCAAGACATTTGTACAATCTCTGCATGAGGTTTGGCATCCTAACAGTGGGGAACCACACACCAGGAGCAAAGCTGATGCAGAGCCATCACCTGGAAGGAGGACCAGGTTCATTTCACTACCCATTTACCCTTCATGTTTATTCACTGTCAAAGTCAAGACCTAACTGGATGAGGGGACCATTGTTCAAACTAAAGCACCAAATGTGCAGGGCCAGGGAGATCTGAGAGCAGAGGAAGTGTGTGGCCCTCCAGTCACTGAAGTCCCTAAAGTCTACCAACAGGTGATAAGTATGGCTATGTTTAGGGTTGTGCCCTTTAGAACTAGAGGAGCAAAGCCATAGAGCCTCATACTCTGGTGACTGATTTGGACTCCGCCCTCCAACGTATGATGGGGTGAAATAAGCAGTGTAGAGATGGGCTTAAGTTCCTCCATAACCTCACTCCTATCCATCAAGTGTGTCCTTTCCCCCTCTGCTGAGAGAAGGAGCAGTCTGGAGAAAGGGATCAGAAACAAAACTACATTTACCATTAACCCACTTCCCCATTGCTGCTGCACATCAAGGATGAAGGTCTGCTCCAAAGCTGCATAAAACAAGTTTAATTTCCAACCAGAGTCACAGTCATTGTGTTATCCCACATTTTGAGCAAGGATAGAGGTGAGTTATTAAACACATACAGTCTACATTCCAGAGGAGAAAAAGAGAGAAAAACCAGTTCAGAACTGCAGTTACCACTATTAACACCACAAACAAACTTTGGAGGTGGGAGGGAGGGGGTCCCCAGGAAAGGGAAAGCATAAAATTAAACCCACCTGAGGAGAGCAGGAGAGGAAGTGGGCAGAAATGGAATGAAACACCCAAACCCAAAAGAGCTATTAAGTGAATGGGAATGTAGAAAGGACCATCCCTGCCCAAGGACCTAGCAGACAGGGATGCTACCAAGATCGCTTAGTGCTCCCTGCTGGACAGATCTGGAACAGCATGAAGGCAACTTCCAAGGCTGTTTCCAAACATCTTCAACCCAAATGGTCCCTGGAACCCCCAAACACAAGAGGGGGTAAAGCCTCAAAGGAGGAAAATCTGCTTGGAACTGGCATCTAACTAGGGAGGGTCAGAAAAGGAGTGAGGCAGGAGAAGAGGCAAAGTTCTTGCTAACCACAAAGATACAGAATGGAGAATCATAAATAGAAAAAAAAAAAAAAAAAAAAGACAAACAGGCAATATCAGTGAATGGACTGAGAAGGCAAATGGAAGAGTTCAGACAAGAGGCAACAGTAGCCAGACCCAAAAAAACAAAAACAAAAACAAAAACAAAAAACCCAGGAAGTAGGGCAAAAAAAAGTATGGAGGGAAGCATTTGTAGGGTCAGAATAGTGAAAGCACTAAAAAATGAAATAGAACCTCCAAGCACCCACACAAACAAACACACATACAAGTCACACATACACACAGGCCTAGAGAGAAAGATACCTGCACACACCCACTACATCTTGTGTAACACATCACTAATAACTGGCACTGAGGGAGATGTCCCTGGAACCTCTTTCACAGTTCAATCTGGGTGGGGTTGGGGGTATTCATCTGTCTGTTGTAGACAAAGGTGGCAGGAAGCCTAGCCCCATGGAATAGGGGTTAAGACAGACCTTCTGAGAAGGAGTTCCTCGGCCATGCTGTGGGGGGCCTTGGGCCCTGACCTTAGCGGAAGGGTTATAGACAGCTGTCTTGGAACTCAGGGCGCAGCCAGCACACACAGGAGCCCAAAAAACAGCCACAGCTTCACAGAAACCGCAGAAGTCAGGACTCAGGTCAGGACCTCAGGGACAAGTGACCCCTGGAGACACAGTAGCAGCAGCTTCTGAACTACATAATAATAGGGAGTGGACGCTGAAGACCACTGCATCCCACCAGCGTCAACAATCACTTAGGGTCCTATTTCTTCCATTCCAACCCCCAGATCCATTTATGGGAAGTGGGTAAGGAAGTCGGGAAGGCTGCTGAAGGGAGGGAAAGGGAACAGCAAGGAAACAATTAAAAAATCATCTTTTAGCTTGTCCTGGACTAGAAAAGAGAATTGGAGGGCAGGGGGTTTGACACTGAGGTATGCTATGTCACCTCCACCCCACAACTTCTCATTATACCACCCTATCAGCCCTGATCAAACCAGCAGGACTACTAGGGTGAAAAACTTCCAACAAAGGACAAATGAAACCACCAAGCCCCCAAGATCAGAGGGGGGGGTAGGAATAGGACTGATCCATGCCTCACCTCATAATAACAAAAGAGAATGAAGACGGAAAACCTGAAGCCTTCCCACACACCATACCCCTCTATGTCCTGCGTCACAAACATGCACTGGTCTTGCTATCCCCACTTCTCCCTCAAGCTCCTGAAGAACAGATCCAAGTATGGTGGGGGAGGATCCGTTGAACACCCTGGACTGATAAGAGTGAGTGGGTTCCTCTTTCCTTCCCACTAACAAGACAGAACAGGATGGTATCTCCTAGGGAACAGTCATCTAGAGATAAATGCCACCCCCTGCCCTAAGAAGCGTGGAGAAAGGGGTACATTGAAGATGGTGGTGGAGATTGCATCTTATGTCCTATCATCCAGGAATACCTACCTGCACAGAGGAAAAAAAGGAGTCCAAGCCTGGGGCAGTCCGGCCTGACTGAAATCCTCCCACCTTCTCCCCTTTATTTCACCAACACAGAAGGGAGAGATGACATGTTCCAGTGGGCAGTGTCCTGGCTACAAGTCCTGAGCAGCACTCCACCCCCCTCCCTCTTTCCCCTGGCTCCCACATATATATCTCTCTATACATGTATATACAGGCGCACACATGCACGCACACACAGAGAGGCCCGTGCAATTTCCATGTAGAACAGGGAGAGGGTGTCAAAGGAAAGGAAGTCGGGGAGTAGGAGAGGGGCCTATGGGGACAGGGATGGGACTCAGATGCCAAGAGCACAGCAACCAGTGCCAAACAAAGCAAATGGGAGAGAAAACCTCACCCCACCTCCCAAAACCCAGAGAGTGAGAGAGAGAGGGGGGCACCCCCATGAAACCATAACAACCTCGTTTTTGTTTTAAATCCAATAAATTGGAATGAATCATTAGGACAGCAACTGGGGGACTGTTCATGTCAGACAGGGGAAAGGAGAGGAGGGGAGGCAAGGGAGGCGAGGTTCTTGTTGGGCATGCTGACATGATACCCAAGGCCCTGGCCACATTTGCAATGGAAGGGTAGGGCTGGGGTAGGGAAACAACAGGTATGTAAGGGATGGGTAGGGCAATAGATAGGGCTGCCTGGCTCTCACTTCTTGTTTTTGAGCTGATTGGCCAGCCAGTCCAGGCCTTCATACAGCCCATCTCCGCTGGTAGCACAGGTAGCTTGAATGTACCAGTTGCGGTGACGCAGGGAATGCAGGCCCAGCTTGTCCGTGATCTCAGCAGCATTCATAGCATTCGGCAGGTCCTGGAATACAAGGGAACACACACACACACACACACACACACACACACACACACACACACACACGGAGCCTCAGGATCTTTCAAAGGTTTCTAGTGCACTTATCTACAAAAGAGATATGATCTAGCACCTTCTTTTTTTCTTTTTTGCTGTACTGGGGATTAAACCCAGGAGTATTTTATCTCTAAGCTACACCCTCATTGATTCTATTGAAAAGTTGGAAACCAAATATGGGGTTAGGAGAGAAGTAAAAAGGTAATTCAGGGCAAGCCAAAGAATCAGGTAGGTCTGATAGCAAGAGTGAGGACAGTTCCACTAAAGTGCACAATAGGGAAAATGAAAGAAAGATTTGAGGTGATCACATCGATTCCCAAGTGCTAAAATGCTGCTAAAAAAACCCTGAGTAGGCCAGGCATGGTGGCACACGCTTGTAATCCCAGTACTTGGGAGGCTGAGACAGGAGGATCGCTGGTTCTCGACCAGCCTCAGCTACTTAGTAAGGTCCTCCACAACTTAGTGAGACCATGTTTCAAAATAAAGAATAAAAAATGGAGCTGAGGGTGTAGCTTGGAGGCAGAATGCCCCTGGGTTCAATCTCTAGTACCACACACACAAAAAAAACACTGGTCAGGCATGGTGGCACACATAGGAGAGTCACAGGTTCGCAAGTAGTGAGACTCAAGACCCTGTTTCAAAGTAAAAATAAAATAGGGCTGGGGGTATAGCTTAAAGGTAGAATACCTCTGGGCTCATTCCCCTGTACCACATTAAAAAAAAAAAAAAAAAAAAAAAGGAAGACAACTGCTTAAATGTTCCACATTTTTTTTTTTCCTGCAGTACTGGGGATTGAACTCAGGGGCATTCTACCTCCGAGCTACACCCCCAGCCCTATTTTTTATTCTTTATTTTGAAATAGGGTCTCACTAAGTTGTGGAGTGCCTCGCTAGGTAGCTGAGGCTGGTCTCGAACCCGGATCCTCCGGTCTCAGCCTCCCGAATGCTGGGATTACAGCCGGGCATGTTGGCGCATCCTTGTAATCCCAGCATTTGGGAGGCTGAGACCGGAGGATCCGAATTCGAGGCCAGCCTCAGCTACCTAGTGAGGCACACTGCAACTTAGTGAGACCCTGTTTCAAAATAAAGAATAAAAAATAGGACTGGGGGTGTAGCTCGGAGGTAGAATGCCCGAGTTCAATCCCCAGTACCGCAAAAAAACCCCCAAATGCTGGGATTACAAGTGTGCGCCATCATGCCCAGCTTGTTCCACACTTTTAAAATTAAGGGCATAGTCGGGCATGGTGGCACACGCTTGTAATCCCAGCATTTGGGAGGCTGAGACAGGAGGATCCGGGTTCGAGGCCAGTCTCAGCTACCTACTACCTAGTGAGGCCCTCCGCAACTTAGTGAGACCCTGTTTCAAAATAAAGAATAAAAAAATAGGACTGGGGCTGTAGCTCAGAGGTAGAATGTCTCTGGGTTAAATCCTCAGTACTGCCAAAATAATAATAAGAAGAATAAAATAAAATAAAGGGCATAGCCAACAGGACTTCTCATAAAATGAGTACCAAGGCCCCATGATTTCCACAGCCTGGCTGCCAACTTCCAAACTGGGGGGAAATCTCACCTGTTTGTTTGCAAAGACAAGGAGCACAGCATCCCTGAGCTCATCCTCCGCCAACATCCTCATTAGCTCTTCCCGTGCCTCATTTACTCGCTCCCGATCATTGCTGTCGACCACAAATATCAAACCTAGGGAAGCAGAACATGGGCTGCACAGAGATGACAGATGCCCCTCCCTGGCCACCAAAAGACAACACTCTCCTCACACCCTTCAAATATTCGCTGCTTTTCCTCCACCCCAGGAGCTGCAGCAGGAGTTGGATTCCTATAGCCAAGGAAGACAGCCATACTCTCTGCTCATACCCAACCAACCCTTGCCAGTCCTGTGTACTTCCTCTGCAATACCTTGGGTGTTCTGGAAGTAGTGTCTCCAGAGGGGCCGAATCTTGTCCTGGCCACCTACGTCCCATACTGTGAAGCTGATATTCTTATACTCCACTGTTTCCACATTAAAACCTTTGGGGAAAAAAACAAGAACAAAAACATGCAATGGCCACTTAGCCTCAAACACTAACCTGATTAAGTCTGCAAACAATGCCAATGAGTTTGGCCCCATGTCCACCTGACCTTGGTCATGACACCAATGACCGAAAGCTAAAAGCCTTCCTCACACCTTGTTGCATGAAGGCCAAAAAGAAAAAAAAAAAAAAATTTTTTTTGGCACTAGAGATTGTGAAAAATAAAAGGACTTGGGGGTATAGCTTAGAGGGCATTCTACTTCCAAGCTATACCCTCAAGTCTTTTTATTTTTATTTGAAACAGAGTCTCACTAAGTCACTAAGGGTCTCACTAAGTTGCTGAGGCTGGCCTCCAAATTACAATCCTCCTGTCTCAGCTACCCTGCCACCAAGTACTGGGATTACAGGTATGTGCCATAACACTCAGCTCCAAAAAGAAAATCTAAAGAAAAAAGTCAAAGAGTATGAGTATGTCTCATCAACAGAAGATAGCTGCCTGGATTATGTGAGCCAACCTTCCCCACTCATTCCCTCAGACATTGGTTCTCCCTCCTACAAAGAAATGACTCCTGTACCCTCGCCATCAGCATCTGCCTCAGCTAAGATGTGGGGCCAAGAAGCAGAGTGAAGAACAAGAAGCTGGGCGTGGTGGTGTATGCTTGCAATCCCAGTACTTGGGAGGCTGAGTGAGACAGGAGAATCGCAGGTTTGCAGCCAGCCTCAGCTACTCAGTGAGGCCCTCTGCAACTTAGTGAAACCCTGTTTCAAAATAAAAGAATAAAATAGAGCTGGAGGATGTAGCTCGGAAGCCCCCCCCCCCCAATCTATGTGGCAAATTTCTGCCTCCCACAGGCAGGTCTTAACCAGGATTGGCCACAGAAGATCAAAATCAAAGCAATTCCAGGCCTCTGGCAAGAACATCAAAACCCTTCACCTGCTTTCCTAACAACACAGAGAAAAAACCAACTCTAGCACCTGAGGGCAACTGTTGAATGCCAGGCTGCGGAAGTTCCCCCATCAGGGAGGTAGGTGGGCATTCAGCTCCAGCACCTGCTAGTAAGTTAAACAGTCATCCTTCTCTAAAGGACCACAAATTGTATGGACTTGCCTGGGAAGAACAGGCCAGGTGGAGGAATCTAGGAATAGGCCCCTGCCCTGTCTTATAGTTGTTGGCATGAAAGCCCACACACAAGCTGTGCCCTTACCAATAGTAGGGATGGTGGTGACGATCTCCCCTAGTTTCAGCTTGTACAAGATAGTAGTCTTCCCTGCAGCATCCAGGCCCACCATCAGGATGCGCATCTCCTTCTTCCCAATCAGGCTCTTGAGAAGGTTTCCAAAGATGTTGCCCATGATCACAGCAGCTGCTTTCTGAGGATAGTGGGGGACTCAGGCAGGGATAGTGCCAGTCTGGTTTTTAGCCTGGTCCCTGGTATAAAGGACTTGATCCTAGATGAAAGAAATGCAAACTCATCATCCCCATTTGCTTGTCAGGACTTCATATAAATGGCATCTGGAGAAGTCATAGCAGGAGTTCATTCATGACAAACTGAGGGCCTGAGAGGACTATGAATACCAAGGTCCACTCAGACGCATCCTAAGCCTTTGGGAGCAGAGACAAAACAATGAACACTCAGGATCCTTACCCTGCCAGTAACCTACTACGTGACTCTGGGAAAGTTACTTCATCTCTCCAGACCTGCACCTGTAAACTTAGTGAGTGCAACTAGGTGATTTCTTTTTCTTTTTTTTTTTTTTTTTGTGGTACTGGGGATTGAACTCAGGGGCATTCTACCTCCAAGCTACACCTCCCACCTCCAGTCCTATTTTTTATTCTTTTTTTTTGCGGTACTGGGGATTGAACTCAGGGGCATTCTACCTCCGAGCTACACTCCCAGCCCTATTTTTTATTCTTTATTTTGAAACCAGGTCTCGATAAGTTGCGGAGTGCCTCACTAGGTAGCTGAGGCTGGCCGCGAACCCGGATCCTCCGGTCTCAGCCTCCCGAATGCTGGGATTACAAGCGTGCGCCACCACGCCCGGCTTTATTCTTTATTTTGAAACAGGGTCTCATTAGGTTGATGAGAGGCTCACTACTTGCTGAGGCTGTCCTCAAACCTGCCATCCTCCTGTCTCAGCCTCCCAAGTACTGGGATTACATGCATGCACCACCACAGCCTGGCTCCAAGCTGGTGATTTCTAAAGTTCCTTCAGAGCCAAGCATGGTGGCGAATGCTTGTAAATCCCAGTACTTGGGAGGCTGAGACAGGAGGATCACAGGTTCACGACCAGCCTCAGCTACTTAGTGAGGCCCTGTTTCAAAATAGAGAATAAAAAAATAGGGCTGGGGTATAACTTAGAGGTAGAATGCCCCTGGATTCAATCCCTAGTACTGCAAAAAAATAAAATAAAATAGGGCTGGGGATGTAGCTCAGAGATAGAATGCCCCTGGGTTCCATTCCCCAGTACCACAAAATAAATAAAGTTCTTCAGTTCTGACATTCTATTCTACACCAGCAAGGCACTACAAGGTAATTTATGCTCTTCCCTTCCTCAACCTTACCTGAGACTTCTGGAAAGGGTGGGAGAGGAGGGAGTAGAACAAGGAGTGGCTCTCTGTGACTCCTAACAAGGTTCAGACTTGCCAGGTTCCCAAGGTTTTGCTCTCTGTTCTAATCAAGAGACTCTGCTTCTTCCCTGCCTGTATTTCTACAAATTCATTTTCCTTCCATACCAATGTAAATGAGGAAGAAGTAAGAAATCAGCACTCCTAAAAGAGGCTGATCTGTGAACCACATACTGCAAAAGTTGTACAGCCAGGCACAGCGGTACATGACTGTAATCCCAGTACTTGGGAGATTGAGACAGGAAGACTGCAGGTTTGAGGCCAGTCTCAGCAACTTAGTGAGATCCTGTTTCAAAATTTTAAAAAAAGCCATGAGTGGTGGCACACGCTTGTAATCTCAGGATTTGGAAGGTTGAGACAGGAGGGTCACAGGTTCTCGGCCAGCCGTAGCAACTTAACAAGGCCTTCCACAACTTAGTAAGACTGTTTCAAAATAAAAAAATAAAATACAGCTGGGGGTATAGCTCAGAGGTAGAATGCCCCTGGGTACAATCCCCAGTACTACCAAAAAAAAAAAAAAAAGACCTGAAAAAGTTGTGCCCTGTCCATACAACAGCATACTGAGAATTGGAAGGTGGAGTGAGGAAAGGTTATATCCTCTCTCCTCACCCAGGTAGATGCTGAGGCACATCCAGGGAGAACTGTTCTGGATGGTCACCTGCAATGAGGCAGTCTTCTCATTCCCTCCTTTTCTCTTAACTCCTTCAGTCTATTCTCCACATAGCAGCCAAAGAGAGACAGAGAGACCGACAGAGACAGAGTGTGTGTGTGTGTGTGTGTGTGAGTGAGTGAGAGAGAGAGAGAGAGAGAGAGAGAGAGAGAGAGAGAGAGAGAGAGAGAGAGTTACTGGGGATTAAACTCAGGGCCTTCCACTTGCTAGACAAATGTTCACCCCACCATGGAGCTACATCCCCAGCCTCATAGTGACTTTAAACCAAAATCAAAGCTGGGGACATGACTCAGTGGTAGAGCACTTGCCTAGCATGCTCAAGGCCCTGGGTTTGCTCCTCACCAAAGCAAATAAATACAAGTAAAACAAGCCGGGCATGGTAGTGCACGCTTGTAATCCCAGCATTTGGGAGGCTGAGACCAGAGGATCTGGGTTTGAGGCCAGCCTCAGCTACCTAGTGAGGCACTCTGCAACTTAGTGAGACCCTGTTTCAAAATAAAGAATAAAAGATAGGGCTGGGAGCCTGGCGTGGTGGCACATGGTGTAATCCCAGCATTTGGGAGGATGAGACTGGAGGATCCAGGTTCGTGGCCAGCCTCAACTACCTAGTGAGGTTCTCCGCAACTTAGTGAGACCCTGTTTCAAAATAAAGAATAAAAAATAGGGCTGGGGGTATAGCTCGGAGGTAGAATGCCCCTGAGTTCAATCCCCAGTACTGCAAAAAAAATTTTAAAAATCAAAACCAAAATCCGGTCGTGTAGTTCCTCTGTTTAAAACCGTCTCTTCTGCTTGCCTAGCATGTGCAAGGCTCTGGTTTTTATCCCCAGCACCGCATAAATAAAACAAAAACATAATCCCCAAACCCCCTCTTGACTTCTTAGCTCCCTTTCAGTAAAACCCGAAGTGCATGCCATCGCTGCAAGGTCTACACTCCTCTACAACTCTCAATCAGATTTCTTACCACCAATACTTTCTTTCTCAATGCCTTTGTATTTGCTACTACCTGGAATGCTCCCCTACCAAGTAACCTTCATGGGTCACTCCCTCACTCCTTCAGGGGTCTGCTCCAATGCCAAGGATCAAAGGGATCTTTCCCTAACAATATAATACACACCACTCCCTACCCCATTTACCCTACTTTTTTTCATAACATTTATCACAATCTGACACACTGTATACTGGTTTCTTGCCTTATTGTTTCACTCCTCCTACTATATTGCCAGCTCACGTGTTTTGTTCACTGTTAAGACCCTAGTACATAGAATAGTGCCTAGCACAGAGCAGCTGAATAACTGAACTGACTCCTAAGGTCTCTACTGACCTCGCTGGTAGCTGTTTATACTACAGGCTGTTTATGCCTGTAATCTAGTATACCCTTAACAAATACCTGCTGAAAGGAAGTAGAGAAGTAATCACTGTGAAGATACAAAATGCCTATCTATCCATCCCAGCTATTGCTACCAACAGAGAGAATGAGCTATTGCTCGTTCATTCATCCTCTCTCCTTTGTTCTTTTCTCCATGGCACAGGACAGCCACAGAAATACATCTTGAAACAATCATGAAACAATGTTTAGAACCACCCATGCTAGCCAGTTCACTGTGCCTGCAAGGAGGCATGCGTCAGCAGGTAGCTTACTCAGCAACCATATGCCAGCTGCTGGCAATCTCCGTAGTGTCTGGGAACCAAAGAGACACACACCCCAAACCCAGAAGGCAAAGGAACAGGTCAAGACAGAGTACACCAAAACCCAAGAATGTGAAAGGTGGATGGGGAAGAATTCTACATACAAGCTAAAGCATGGGGCTTTGGTGGGAGTTTGGTTGTTCAAAAACTTCTTCAGGCTTGTTTTTTGTTTTGTTTTGTTATTCCTATTCAGTTTGTAGCAAATTCCAGACTAGTGCAAAGAAGCCAGATCAATAGCCCCTAGAGAACAAAGTACTAGTATGTCCAAAAAACAGAAACAATGAGTGCTTTTGGAGCGCTTAATCTTCAAAGGCCTCCCCAGACATCCACTAATGAGCCAGGCGTGGTGCTCCTGGTAGGTTCCCCAGATGAACCCTGCCTCTGACCCACAAGGCTCACACCCCAAGAAGAGGGCCTGGTTCAACCTCATCTAAGTCACCCACTAGCCATCCTCTCTGCCCTTCCTGCCTCAAACCACTCAGGCAGACTCCTGAGAACACCTGAGGTGACGTGGGGTAGGGTTAGGGGGTAGAGAACCTGCCCAGCTAATAAGAGCAGTTCACACCAACCTTGGCAATCTGTGGTAGTCAGACTTTTTTCTGGTTCTGCCACCATCACCTCCAGAACCATGAACCTTCCCCAAGTCTTCCTAATCTTTATCCTCCCTCACTCAAGTGGCCCTTCCTTTAGCTCTAGAAAATATTCTGCTTCAAAGGTTTGGTATCAGGCTTTGGCCCAGATTGGGGGGTGGGGAGAGAGGGAGATAGATACAGCTAATGTGTGTGTGTGTGTTTTCTAGGGATTGAACCCAGGGGCATTCTACCTCTGAGCTACACTACTAGCCATATTTTATTTTGAAACGGGGTCTCACGAAGTTGTGGAGGGCTTTGCTAAATTGCTGAGGACAGCCGAAAACCTGCCATCCTCCTGTCTCAGCCTTCCAAGTACTAGGATTATAAGCATCCACCACCACACCCAGCTTGGACTGAATTTATACCACACATTATCTGATGTCCTTCATGATTAGAACTACTGCTATGTAAATGATTAGCAATGCAAGTATAGAGTGGATGAAAAAGATATGAGTAGACAATATTCCTTGTCCCAGAACATGTGAAGACTGTCCTTTGGCTTGCTTCTCTGCTAAGATACCATTCTAAAGTCTTGC
>PVLC010020920.1:0-22649 GCA_004027655.1 Graphiurus murinus
AAAAAAAAAAAAAAAAAAAAAAAAAAAAAAAAAACCCAGGTGAGCCAGACATGGTGGCACACACCTATAATCACAGTACATGTGAGACTGAGACAAGAGGATCGCAGGTTCAAGGCCAGTCTCAGCAACCTAGCCAGACCTTCCTGGTGGCGCACTCCGCAACTTAGTGAGACCCTGTTTCAAAATAAAGAATAAAAAATAGGGCTGGGTTGGGAGGTTGAGACCAGAGGATCCGGGTTCGCGGCAGCCTCAGCTACCTAGTGAGGCACTCCGCAACTTAGTGAGACCTGGTTTCAAAAAAAATAAAGAATAAAAAATAGGGCTGGGGATATAGCTCGAAGGTAGAATGCCCCAGAGTTCAATCCCCAGTACCAAAAAAAAAAAAAATAAGGCTGGGGGTGTAGCTCGGAGGTAGAATGCCCCTGAGTTCAATCCCCAGTACCACAAAAATAAAAAAATAAAAAGTAAAAGAGAGCTAGGCCAGCCTCAGCAGCCTAGCAAGACTCTCAGAAACCCTGCTTCAAAACAAAAAGATAAAAAAGGGCAGCTGGCCTGACCCCAAATCAGGGATGGCAGAGTTTTGGCAGCAATGCAGTGAACTGAGGCCACTGGTAGGATCAGATGAGATAGTGTGTGGTAAACGGTTTGGATTTAAATTGTCCCCTAGATCTCAAATGGCAGACAAGGCAGCCATGCTGGGGGCAGGACTTGGTTGCCAGGGAGGGGTCTCTGGGACCTGGCCAGGGACAGTCTTTTCCTGGGTCCCACAGCTGCAGCTTCCTGCTTCTCCTCTCTCCCCTGCCACCGTGGGATGACACACACTCTCGCCCTCTTTTGCTCTCTGCTCCTGCCATGATGCCCTAAGGATTTCCAGTCCCATCTCCTGCTTGGAGCCAGTGTGAAATGGACTGATATAAGTATGAGTCTACAGAGAGAGACTGAAATTTCCAGACTGGTGAGCAAACAAAACCTTTCTTCCCCTACGTTCTGAGTGTCAGGTATTCGGGTCACAGCAGTGAGGATGCCAACTGGAATATAGTGTAAGTATCCATGTAGTCGTGTGGTTTACGGGAAGTTAAGCTCTAATAGGTACAAAGGACAAATAAATGAAAGCAGTAAATGTCCCAGAAGGAAAGACAGGATAAAAAGATAGAAAGAAGGCGTTCACTTAGTTCTCATGCTAGAAGGTTGTGAGTTAAAAAGCCCACCATAGTTTTACACCTATAAGCCATAGTTTTGCACCTATAATTTAAGGAATGATCATGCAAAGAAATAAGCATCCAGTCGGGTGTGGTGGCGCACACCTGTCATTCCAATACTTGGGAGGCTGAGGCGAGAAGATCACAGGTTTGCAGCCAGTCTCAATAATTTAGTGAGACTTTCAGAAGCCTAGAGAGACCCTGTTTTGAAATAAAAAATAAAACAGGGCTAGGGGTGCAGCTCAATGGTAGAATGCTCCTGGGTTCAATCTCCAGTAACAAGAAGGAAGAAAGGAAGGAAAGAAGGAAGGGAGGGAGGGAGGGAAGAGAAGGAGGGAGAAGAAGGAAGGGAGGAAGGGGGAAGGAAGGAAGGAGGGAAGGGAGGAAGGAAGGGAGGAGAAGGAGAGAGAAGAAAGGGAGGAAGGGGGAAAGGAAGGAAGGAAGGAAGGAAGGAAGGAAGGAAGGAAGGAAGGAAGGAAGGAAGGAAGGAAGGAAGGATCCTATCTAAGGAATCAGGAGACTCAAGATTGTTCACTTAAGGGCTGGGAGCCGTGGTTGGATAGGAAGCCCACAAAGCTTGCATACATGCTCCCTGAAAGTAATATTAAATTGAAGAGGTATAAAACATTGTCATCAGGATGGACACAGTGGTGCACATCTGTAATCCCAGTACTTGGGAAACTGAGAAAGGAGGACTGGTTTGTGGCCAGTCTTAGCAGCTTAGCACAACCCTGTTTCAAAATAAAAAGGGCTAGGGGTGTAGCTCAGCAGTAGAATGCCCTTGGGTTTGATCTCAAGATTTTCTGATATCAGAAAAAAACTGGTATCAGAAGTGCATGTAAAAGATCACAGGTTCGCAGGCAGCCTCAGCTACTTAGTGAGGCTCTCTGCAACTTAGAAACTCTCTGTTTCAAAATAAAGAATAAAAAATAGGGCTGGGGGTGTAGCTCGGAGGTAGAATGCCCCTGAGTTCCATTCCCAGTACCACAAAAAAAAGAAGTGCCTGTAAAACAATAAAATCTAAAGAGCAGCACCAACCTGTTCAGGGTTCACGTGACAAAACATAGAGATCTTCTCCTTCACGGCCATCTCAATGGGCGTTGCACTTCGGCAGACGATCTGTCAAAGCCAATCATGCACGGATCAGCAAGCAAGCACCAGGCTGGGCAAGTTACCATTCATTTCCAGGAGGATGCTCTATTCTATACATATACTACTCTCTGTATTCATACATAAGCTAGAATAAACTATAAACTAGAAGAAATTTGACCAAGTGTGCACTTGTCCACTCTGGGCATTCCACTGGACTGTTACAAATTGGTCTGGGTACCAACAGAAGAAAGCGTAATCAAATTCAACACACGTCTACCAGTAAGAGCGCAACATCTCTAAGGAACAGGTTCGAAGCTCACAAGTGTTGCTTCATTAAATACAAGAATTGAGCTGGATCAGGAGTTAACCGTTTCCCTAAAGGGTCAGGTAGGAGCCAGGCATGGTGGTGCATGATTGTAATCCAAGTACTTGGGAGGCTGAGACCAGAGGATCTGGGTTTCTGGACTGCCTCAGCTTCTTCGTGAGGCCCTCTGCAACTTAGTGAGACCCTGTTTCAAAATAAAGAATTAAAAATAGGACTGGAGCCGGGCGTGGTGGCGCACGCTTGTAATCCCAGCATTGGGGAGGCTGAGACCGGAGGATCCGGGTTCGCGGCCAGCCTCAGCTACCTAGTGAGGAACTCCGCAACTTAGTGAGACTCGGTTTCAAAATAAAGAATAAAAAATAGGGCTGGGGGTGTAGCTCGGAGGTCGAATGCCCCTGAGTTCAATCCCCAGACCTGCAAAAAAAAAAAATAGGACTGGAGGTATAGCTTGGAGGTAGAATGCCTCTGGGTTCAATCCCCAGTACCGCAAAAATAAATAAAGGACCAGATAGGAACTACTTTAATTGTGCAGGTGAGGCAGTCACTATCCTGATACTCAACCGTGCTGCTACAGTGCAGGTGCAGCTATAGGCAGTATATGAACGAATGTGTGACTGTGAGCCAATAAAACTTTATTTACAAAAACAGGCAGCTGACTGTGAGCCATAATATGTGCAGACCCCTGATCTAGACTATTGGTGATAACTAGATTAGCTACTATAAGGATACAGCTGGGCATGGTGGCATATGCTTCAAATCCCAGTACTTGGGAGGCTGAAACAGGATCATCACAGATTCAAGGACAGCCTCAGCAATATAGTGAGACTTTCAGCAACCTAGGGAGACTCTTTAAAAACAAGAATATAGAACCGGACATGGTGGCACATGCTTGTAATCCCAGCATTTGGGAGGCTGAGACCAGAGGATCTGGGTTCGTGGCCAGCCTCAACTATTTAGTGAAACCCCCTGCAACTTAGTGAGACCCTGTTTCAAAATAAAGAATGAAAAATAGGGCTGGAGGTATAGCTCGGAGGTAGGATGCCCCTGAGTTCAATCCCCAGTACCGAAAAAAAAAAAAAAACAAGAATATAAAAAGGGCTAGGGGTAGAATGCCTCTGGGTTAAATCCCCAGTGTCACAAAAAACAAAAGGATACATCACTGTTTGTGTGTGGGGGGGGGGGTATTTTTTGTTTGGGGTTTTTTTCCCTTGTTTTTTGTGGCATCTCCCAAGTACTGGAATTATAGGGGTGCACCACCACACATGGCTGCTATGTATGTCACTGTTTTGACTAAAAATTAAAGCAGTGATAGCCCATCCTAACAGGTCACAGGAAATCTAGAGGAGCCCATTCATTGTAGAGGATCCAGGAATCAGATAAATGGCAAGACATTGCATCTGCCCAGATGTCAATATAGCCAATCACGTGCGTGTGGATGTGGCTGTGTCTGGTACTGGGAACTGAACCCCTTGGAGCTACACCCCCAGTCCTTTTTTTTTTTTTTTTTTTTTTTTTTTTTTTGCGGTACTGGGGATTGAACTCAGGGGCATTCTACCTCCGAGCTACACCCCCAGCCCTATTTTTTATTCTTTATTTTGAAACCGAGTCTCACTAAGTTGCGGAGTGCCTCACTAGGTAGCTGATGGCCGCGAACCCGGATCCTCCGGTCTCAGCCTCCCGAATGCTGGGATTACAAGCGTAAGCCACCACGCCCGGCTACCCCCAGCCCTTTTGAAACAGGGTCTCACTAGGTTGCTGAGAATTTTGCTACATTGCTGAGGCTGGCTTCAAACCTGCAATTCTCCTTTCTCAGTCTCTCAAGTACTGGGATTACAGGTGTGTGCCACCACACCTGGCTCAATGTAGCCAATCAAATGAGAGCTCAGAGAAGAAATGATGGCCGATTTAAGGATAAGGGAATAAGCCTTGCCTGGCTCCCAAATACAAAAATCTCAGTGTCATACGAATGATTTGAGAGCTACACAGGGTTTAGATGAAGTTATAGATTAAGGGACTGGGAGTGTAGCTCAGTGCTGGAACGTGTGCTTAGCATGTGTGAGGCCCTGGGTTCAATCCCTAGCTTCCAAAATAAAAAGTGTTGGTAGATGTTATAAATAAAAAGCTGGGTGTGGTGGTGCACGCTTGTAATCCCAGCATTCGGGAAGCTGAGACCGGAGGATCCGGGTTCGCGGCCAGCCTCAGCTACCTAGTGAGGCACTCCGCAACTTAGTGAGACCCTGTTTCAAAATAAAGAATAAAAACTAGGGCTGGGGGTGTAGCTTGGAGGTAGAATGCCCCTGAGTTCAATCCCCAGTACGGCAAAAAAAGAAATAAATAAAAATAAAAAATGGAGGTCCTACTCCAGAAGACTTTAGGGATGAACTTACCCACTCTGATTAACTCACCAGATCCGGAGACAGGCCCAAGCCTCTCAGCGCACGGACACTGTTCTGTGTGGGTTTGGTTTTTTGCTCTCCGGTAACACTGGGCTAAAAAGAAATGGGTTCCTGTCAGTACACTGGACATCTAGTTCTTCCAGATAATTAACGGCTCCCCACTTTCAAATGTGGGATACATATAATGTCATAGGGAAATCGATCAAAGTAGCTCTACACATACTTGACCCAGAAAGCCCACCTGGGGAACAAGGCTGACATGGATATTGTAGAAATTCTCTCTTTTTGCCTTAAATTGGAATTGTCTGAATGCTTCCACAAATGGCATTCCTTCGATATCTCCAATGGTGCCTCCCAGCTGGGAATGGAAAACAAAAATGAGACCAGATGACCAAAAATCGCCTACGGCAACAAACCAATAGAAAATTTCTCAGTAAACTGGACATAAGAATTGAGGTTGGGTGTTTCCGCAAAAACAGAGTTTGTAAATGCTTAAAACTCTTGAATTATACACTTAAAATGGATGAAACTTCTGACATGTAAGTTAGGCTTCAATAAAGCTGTTAAAGATAAGAAAAGAGGCAAATATAATGGCGCACACCTGTAATCCCAGTACTTAGGAGGCTGAGACAGGAGGATTGCAGGTTCAAGACCAGTCTTGGCAATTGAGCAAGATTCTCAGTGACCTAGTAAGACCCTGTTTCAAAACAAAACATTAAAAAAGAGTTGGAGGTATAGCTCAGAGGTAGAATGTCTCTGGATTCAATTCCCAGAAAGAAAAAGAAAAGAGAATAGACAGGAATGCCCAGAATATAGACAACAGAGGAACCAGATAAGCTAGTTTCTATCAATGGTCCCAGTTGAAAGGTAGAAGTGAAATCCAGTGACAATTCTGCCTGGATTGAAATCGTAATCATTAGCCAGTTGTGGTGGCGCACGCTTGTAATCCCAGCATTCGGGAGGCTGAGACCGGAGGATCCGGGTTCGAGGCCAGCCTCAGCTACCTAGTGAGGCACTCCGCAACTTAGTGAGACCCTGTTTCAAAATAAAGAATAAAAAATAGGGCTGGGGGTATAGCTTGGAGGTAAAATGCCCCTGAGTTCAATCCCCAGTACCACAAAAAAATAATAATAATAATCATTCATATATTTCTCTTTCTCTTCCTCCCTCTCTCTCTCTCTCTCTCTCTTCCTCCCTCCCTCGTTCCCTCTCTCTTTTCCTCTCCCTCTCTCTTTTCTCTCCCTCTATCTCCCCCTCACACATTCTGTACACACACACAAGCATACACACACACACACACACACACACACACACACACACACACATATGCTTACACGACCTCATGTATTTGAACAAGCTCCTTGCAGTGTTGGTACTACTAGAATTAAATCACTATTATTAAAACGTGCTGGCTTTCTGAAACAAATAATACCAAAAGGCCCATGAATATTCCTGACAGTGTAATCCTTCAATAAATGTCAACTTAACTTACAATGTGTTTCCAATAAGGTTACTCAAAGCATTTCCCTTTTAAACTGAGATAAAATTCAAATTAACCCATTCATCCTCACTATATTAAATATTTCAAGACTATAACATGGATTCGTCAATTAATTATCTAGCATATGAGTGAGGTGCTAGGAAGGATTTAAGACAACATACTCCTAAGGAGCTCAGATTTTGTGTGTAGGGGCTGGAGGTACTGGGGATTAAACCCAGGGACATTCTACCTCTGAGCCACACCTCCAGTAAACAAGGTCTCACTAAGTTGATGAGAGTCTCACTACTTGCTGAGACCATCCTTGAAACTGCGGTTCTCCTGTCTCAGCCTCCCAAAAACTGAGATTACAGGTGGGTACCACTACGTCTGGCTCAAATTATTTTTTTATTGTAATAATTCGTGCTTTGTATGTATACATCTTTGTTAGATACAAATTGATAACGACATATATGCGCACATTTCTCATCTGACCCCTTCCCCAATTCCCACCCCGTTCCCTCGCCCTCCCTCCCTCTCAAGTTCAGTTCAGTGAGTGACCTTGATATAATTGTGTAAGTACATCATGTGCCTTAGGGTGTCCCCCCCCACCCCCCCGTCCGTCCCCTTCGGTTAAATCAACTTCTTTGTTTATCGAGGGTCTCTCCTTTTTCATCTGGGGGGTCCTCTTATGCCCCATCTTCTCCCTAGCATCCACATATTAGGGAGAACATATGCTTCTTTACTCTTTGTGACTGGCTAATCTCACTTAACATAATGTTTTCCAGTTGCATCCATTTCCCTGCAAATAACATGATTTTGTTCTTCTTTATGGGGCTCAAATTATTTTTGTGTGTGTGTTTGTATGGTACTAGGGATTGAACCCAGGGGCATTATATCTCCAAGCCACACCCCCAGCCTTTTTATTTTTTATTTTGAAACACAGTCTAAGTTGTTGAGGTTCTCTCTAAGTTGCTGAGGCTGACCTCAAATCTGTGATCCTCCTGTCTCAGCCTCCTAAGTACTGGGATTACAAAGTGTGTGCTACCACACTTAGTGGAACTCAGAATTTAACAAGGAAAACAAGATAGAGCTCAAGAATAATACTCAAGAGTAAAGTTTAGTCAGGCTTGGTAGCATTTGCTTGTAATCCCAGTACTTGGGAGGCTGAAAGAGGAGGATTGCAAGTTTGAGGACAGCCTCAGCTACTCAGTGAGGCCCTCTGCAACTTAGTGAGACCCTGTTTCAAAGTAAAGAATAAAAAATAGGAGCTGGGCGTGGTGGCGCACGCTTGTAATCCCAGCATTCGGGAGGCTGAGACCGGAGGATTCGGGTTCTCGGCCAGCCTCAGCTACCTAGTGAGGCACTCCGCAACTTAGTGAGACCGGGTTTCAAAAGAAAAAAGAAAAAATAGGGCTGGGGGTGTAGCTCGGAGGGAGATAGCCCCTGAGTTCAATCCCCAGTACCGCAAAAAAAGAATAAAAAATAGGGTTGGGGATGTAGCTTGGAGGTAGAATGCCCCTGGGCTCAATCCCCAGTACTAAATAAAAAAAAAAAAAAAAAGGAATAAAGCTTGAAAGTAAAAAAGTAAAACTTGAGAGTTGGGTGCAACAGCACCGTCTGTAATCCCAGCTTCCAGCTACTTGGGAGACTGAGGCAGGAGGATCATAAGTTGGAGGCCAGCCTGAGCAACTTAGCAACACCCTGTCTTAAAATAAAATAAAAGTAGCCAGGCATGGTGGCGCACGCTTGTAATCCCAGCATTTGGGAGGCTGAGACCGGAGGATCCGGGTTCGAAGCCAGCCTCAGCTACCTAGTGAGACACTCCGCAACTTAGTGAGACTCGGTTTCAAAATCAAGAATAAAAAATAGGGCTGGGGGTATAGCTCGGAGGTAGAACGCCCCTGAGTTCAACCCCAAGTACTGCAAAAAAATAAAATAAAATAAAAGTCAGGCATAGTGGCACACACCTGTAATCTCAGTCTAAGACAGGAGGATCACAGGTTTGAGGACAGCCTCACTAATCAGTAAATAGTGAGACTCTCATCAACCTAGCAAGACCCTGTTTCAAAATAAAAATAAAAGCCGGGCGTGGTGGCGCACGCTTGTAATCCCAGCATTCGGGAGGCTGAGACCAGAGGATCCGGGTTCGAGGCCAGCCTCAGCTACCTAGTGAGGCACTCTGCAACTTAGTGAGACTCGGTTTCAAAATAAAGAATAAAAAATAGGGCTGGGAGCCGGGCGTGGTGGCGCACGCTTGTAATCCCAGCATTCGGGAGGCTGAGACCGGAGGATCCGGGTTCGTGGCCAGCCTCAGCTACCTAGTGAGGCACTCCGCAACTTAGTGAGACCCTGTTTCAAGAGAAAGAATAAAAAATAGGGCTGGGGTATAGCTCGGAGGTAGAACGCCCCTGAGTTCAATCCCCAGTACCACAAAAAAAAAAAAAAAAAAAAAAAAAAAAAAAAAAAAAAAAATAGGGCTGGGGGTGTAGCTCGGAGGTAGAATGCCCCTGAGTTCAACCTCCAGTACCGCAAAAAAAAAATAAAATAAAATAAAATAAAATAAAATAAATAGGGCGGGGGTAGAGCTCAGAGGTAGAATGCCCCTGGGTTCAATCCCCAGTACTATAAAAATAAAATAAAATAAAAAAGAGGCTGGGGTGTGGCTCCGTGGTAGAGCACTTGCCTAGCATGCATGAGGCCCTGGGTTCAATCCCCTGTACCACACCAAAAAAAAAAAAAAAAAAAAAAAAGCTGTAAAACTTGAGCACCAAGTAGAATGATCTGGATGTTGGGGAAGAAGGGGTGAGTGAGCCCAGTTTCAGAATTCACCATCTTCTCTGGCTCCAGGTACATGCTTGGATCCAAATCTTCTGACCCTACCCTCTCTTCTCAGAACCATGGAGCTGTGGAGCCCACGTGTCCTTGCCATCTTGGATGGCTCAACAATCCCTCGAGCCTAATGCGTCCCACACGGAGCTTCCTCATCTCGGCAAACGGCATCTCTTCCCACTGACGGTGCAAGCTAGAAGTCTGAAAGTCATCCCAGATCCCCGGCCTTTGCTTCACCCAACCTCTCACCCTCTCACAAATCTCTCCAATGCTAGCTACCACCCCGGACACCCAGCGGACATCATCCTTGGCAGGGATGCTTGTAATAATCTAAACCAGGGCACGGTAAACTATGGCCCAGTGCTTGCTTTTTTTTTTTTTTTTTTTTTTGTACTGGGGATTGAATCTAGGGACATTCTACCTTCAAGCTAGATCCCAGTCCCTTTTTTATTTTTTATTCTGAAGCAGGGTCTCGCTAAGTGGCTAAGTGTCTCACTAAGTTGCTGAGGCTGGCCGCAAACCTGCAATCCTCCTGACTCAGCCTCTGAAGTACTGGGATTATAGGCATGCACCACCATGCCTGGCTCCAGTGCCTGTTTTTATAAATAAAGATGTTTTTTGTGTGTGCGTGGTACTGGGGCGCGGACAAGGGAGGTGGCTCAGAGGTAGCTTAGCGGTAGAGCTCAGAGGCCTGGGGGTGTAGCTCAGAGGCAGAACGCTTCTGGGTTCGATCCCCAGTACAACAACAATTTTTTTTTTCAAAATATGGGGCTAAGCCGGGCGTGGTGGCACACGCTTGTAATCCCAGCATTCGGGAGGCTGAGACCGGAGGATCCGGGTTTGCGGCCAGCCTCAGCTACCTAGTGAGGCACTCCGCAACTTAGTGAGACTCGGTTTCAAAATAAAGAATAAAAAATAGGGCTAGGGGTATAGCTCGGAGGTAGAACGCTCCTGAGTTCAACCCCCAGTACCGCCAAAAAAAAAAATATGGGGCTAAGGGAATGGCTCAGTGGTAGAGGCCTTGCCTAGCATATGCAAGGCCCTGGGGTTTCACAACTAGCACTGAAAAAAAAAGAAAAGAAAAAGAAAAAAAGATTCAAAATCTGGCTCTCCTGTGCTTACAGACTTCGGTGCCTCGCTGCCTCACTACAAATAAAATCTGAACTCCTTTCTGCAGCCAGCAAAAGGCCCTACACGCTCTAGACCTCGGGGCCGTGTCTAATGTCGCCTGTGACCCTCGCCCTGCTCCATGTGCGCCAGTCTCTCAGGTGAACCACAGTCTTCTTTTCTGCCCTTGAGTCCCCGCCACACACACTGTTGTCTTTATCTACAGCTCTGTCTCTCTATCCTCCAGCCAGGGAGAGATGTAGCCCCTCAGTAAGGCTGACCCTGAGTCCCCACCTGAAGCAGTCTGCACCCTGCTGACCCTCATCACAGCACCCTGTCCGTGCCCTTCCATGTAACCCCCAACAAGTTGCCCCTATTTCTTTTTTTCTTTTTTTTTTTTTTTTTTTTTTTTTTTTTTTTTTTTTTTTTTTTTTTTTTTTTTTTTTTTTTTTTTTTTTTTTTTTGCAGTACTGGAGATTGAACCCAGGGCATTCTACCTCCAAGCTATACCCCCAGCTCTATTTTTTTTATTATTCTTTATTTTGAAACAGGGTCTCACTAAGTTGCGGAGGCCCTCACTAAGTAGCTAAGGCTGGCCTCGAACCTGGATCCTCCTGTCTCAGCCTCCCAAGTACTGGGATTACAAGCGGGGTTTTTTTGTTTTTGTTTTTTTTGTTTGTTTGGTTGGTTTTTGTTTTGGTTTTGTTTTTGCGGTACTGGGGATTAAACTCAGGAGCGTTCTACCTCCGAGCTATACCCTAGCCCTATTTTTTATTCTTCATCTTGAAACAGGGACTCACAAAGTTGCAGAGGACCTCACTAAGTAGCTGAGGCTGGCCTCGAACCCCGATCCTCCAGTCTCAGCCTCCCAAATGCTGGGGTTACAAGAGTGCACTGCCACGCCTGGCTTGTTTTTGTTTTTGTTTTTGTTTTTTGTGGTGCTGGGGTCCTCACATGTTTGGCAAGCCCTTTACGACTGAGCCACACCTCCCATCCCACCTCTCTCTTTTGCTGGGAGTACTCTGAGAGTCAACAATGAATTTCAAAAGGCCGCCGGGCGTGGTGGCGCACGCTTGTAATCCCAGCATTCGGGAGGCTGAGACCGGAGGATCCGGGTTCGAGGCCAGCCTCAGCTACCTAGTGAGGCACTCCGCAACTTAGTGAGACTTGGTTTCAAAATAGAGAATAAAAAATAGGGCTGGGGGTATAGCTCGGAGGTAGAATGCCCCTGAGTTCAATCCCCAGTACCGCCAAAAAAAAACAAAAAAAAAAGGCCAAGCCCGGTATGGAGGCACATGCCTATAATCCCAGAATTTGGGAGGCCGAGACAGGAGGATCACAGGTTTGCAGCCAGCTTCAGTTACTTAGGCCCTCTGTAACTTAGTGACCCTATTTCAGAATAAAAGAATAAAATAGGGTTAGGGGTATAGCTCAGAGTTAGAAAGCCTCTGGGTTCAATCCCCAGTACTACCAAAAAAAAAAAAAAAAAAAAAAAAAAAAAAAAAAAAAAAAAAAAAAAAAAAAAAAAAAAAAGGCCAAAATTTTAAATGTTATCCGCTCCTGCCCTCAAGTGGCTGGAAGCGGTACTGCATCCTCTTCGCCCATTTAGAAGTTCCCTTTACAGTGCCTCTGGGTCTCTAGTTCTTAGAAAACCTCCAGAGGTCCCCTCTTGTCCATGGATTCACTTTCTGCCCTTTCAGTTACCTGAGATCAGCCATAGTCCAAAAACATTACATGGAAGACTCCAGAAATAAACAGTTCATAACTTTTAAATCACTTTTCTTATAATATGTTGTTATTCTGTTTTATTGTTAGCTAACCATTCTTAACCTTTTTGCTATGTCTAATTTGTAAATTAAAACTTTATCATAGGAAAAAAAAACTTTATCATAGGTATGTATGTCCAGGAAAAACATAGTACATATAAGGTATGATACTATCCAGGTTTTCAGAGATCCAAGGAAACGTCTTAGACACATCCTCCACAGCTAAAGGGGGACTACTAGATTAAAAATTGAAGCAGCAAGCCAGGCATGGTGGTGCATGCCTGTAATCCCTGTACTTGGGAAGCTGAGATAGGAGGATCACAGGTTCAAGGCTTGCCTCAGCAATTTAGCAAGATCCTGTTTCAAAATTTAAAAAAATAAAAAGGGCCGGGCGTGGTGGCGCACGCTTGTAATCCCAGCATTCGGGAGGCTGAGACCGGAGGATCCGGGTTCGTGGCCAGCCTCAGCTACCTAGTGAGGCACTCCACAACTTAGTGAGACCCGGTTTCAAAATAAAGAATACAAAATAGGGCTGGGGGTATAGCTCAGAGGTAGAATGCCCCTGAGTTCAATCCCCAGTACCGCAAAAAAAAAATTAAAAATAAAAAAAATAAAAAGGGATGGGGGTGTAGCTCAGAGGTAGAATGCCCCTGGGTTCAATGCCCAGTACCACACACACACACACACACACACACACAAAAAGAATAATCTCTTCCATAGCAAGGTAGTCGTGTGTGTGTGTGTGTGTGTGTGTGTGTGTGTGTGTGTGTGTGTGTGTTTATTGGTAAGGAACCTGGCTGGGCTAACTCAAGTAGTCTGGTTCCAGACTTTGAACCACTAAGCTAGACATTGCTCAGGGATCACAGAGGACTTTGAACCCAGGCAGCTTGACCTAGGAGCCAAGCTGCTCAGTATTCTGTTCCCCTGGTTTGCTGACATTCAGATGAGGAGGACTTAGACGTTATTTTCACTCTACACGTGGAGAGGAAGGGAAGTAGATGAAAGCAGTTGATGAGTGGCAAGTTCAAATACTACTGTTTTGTTTTGTTTTTTATTTTAAAAAATATTTTTTTAGCCGGGTGTGGTGGCGCATACTTGTAATCCCAGCATTTGGGAGGCTGAGACTGGAGGATCCGGGTTCACAGCCAGCCTCAGCTACCTAGTGAGGCACTCCGCAACTTAATGAGACCCTGTTTCAAAATAAAGAATAAAATATAGGACTGGGGGTGTAGCTCGGAGGTAGAATGCCCCTGGGTTCAATCCCCAGTACCGCCAAAAATAAAATAAATATTTTTTGGCACTAGGAATGAAATCCAAGGGCATGCTACCTCCAAACTGCACCCCTAGCCATATTTTATTTTTTATTTGGAAACAAGGCTTTGCTAAGTTGCTGAGGGCCTCCCTAAGTTGCTGAGGCTGGCTGCAAACCTGTGATCCTCCTGTCTCAGCCTCCCAAGTACTGGAATTACAGGCGTGCATCACCATGCCTGGCTTAATTTTTTTTTTTTTTTTAGTACTGAAAATTGAACCCGGGACATTCTACCTTTGAGCCACAACCCCAGCTTTGTTTGTTTGTTTGTTTGCTTGCTTGCTTGTTTGAAATAGGGTCTCCTTAAATTGCTGAGGGCCTTGCTAAGTTGCTAAGACTGGCCTTGAACTTGCCTTGAACCAATCTCAGCCTCCCAAGTACTGGGATTATAGGTGTGTGCCATCAAGCCTGGCTTCAAATACTACTTTCTTTAAATAGCTTTCCTAATGAAAAATAAATACTTTTTTTTTGGGGGGGGGGAGTACTGTGGGGATTGAACCCAGGGACATTCTACCTCTGAGCTATACTCCTAGCCCTTTTTATTTTGAAACAGGGTCTCACTAAGTTTCCAAGGCTCGCCTTGAACCTGTGATCCTCCTGTCTTAGCCTCCCAAGTTCTGGAATTACAGGCCTGAACCACCATGCCCGGCTCAAATACGACTTTCTTTAAAGAGTTACTAACTCACTTCTCACCTCTACTATCTGACTTCCCTAACTTGGTCTCTCTCTATTTCCAAGGCACTTTGCAAATCTTTTTTCAAATAACAGGTGCTAGAATACATCCTGCTGTGTATGGAGCTTCTGTGTCTTCGAGCTTCTAGGCCCGGGCCCAAACACTGACTCTATGAGCTATCAATCTGTCTCTACACACAGGTCACTGCACGCCCACCGCAGGAGGACATGTAATTATCTGTTTAAGGACAATCTTGTATACTTGCTTGTGACCACAGGGGCAGGGACCATCTATGTTATCCCTGCTGTAACCCCCCCCTCCTGGTGCAATGTCCAGCACCCAGGAAACCATCCATACACATTTGGTGAGTGAATGAAGATCAGATGCTTAAAGACCCAGCAGGATATGAGTTTAGAAAGAAAAGTTCCATGCTTGCCTCAATAACGCATATTTGGGGTTCTTCCTTATTACTGTCCACAGGCACCTTGGCTTGATTCATAACCCATTCCTGGATAGCATCGGTAATGTGGGGCACAACTGCAGAAAGAAGCGACAACACAGAAGTTTAGTTCATGCTCGTGAGAAAGGAAGGTACCTCAATCCGCCCAAATAACCCGCAAGGCACTTGGCAAACGAGATAAGCTGAGGTCCCCATGCCACAACTCTCCTTTACCGAAATCAGTATTGACTGAGGCAACGGAGGTTTAGTCATTGAAACGTTAGGCCTTTGCTCTTGAAACTGACCAATCGCAGGGAACAAGAAACAAAGAACAGAAGTGCTATTTTCCATGGAACTAGATAATACCTATAATGCCGATTAAGAACTGTGCAAGCAAGCCGGGCTTGAACAAGCCTATAGTCCCAGTACTTGGGAGGCTGAGCCAGGAGGCTCATAGGTTTCAGGCCATCCTCAGCAATGTAGTGAGACCCTCAGTAACTTAGCAAGACCCCATTTCAAATAAAAAACAAAATAGAGGAGGTCTGGGAGTGCAGCTCAGAGGTAGAATGCCCCCGGGTTCAATCTCCAGTACAAAACAAAAAAACAAAGCAAAAAAAAAAAAAGAGCTTTGCAAGCAGGGGTGCTGAGTGATCCAATGCTAGGCTCCACGGGAAAAGACACCTAGCGGCTGCACTAGGGGAGCCCACAAGCCCATGATAGCCTCAGGAACAGCAGCCATTCGGGAGAGGTCGACTTTGAGGGAGCGGATGGAGCCTGCCCACTGACCATGACCTTGGCAAGGGTGAGCAGGCCCACCACTGTCAGTGGAAGAGATCCAAAAGGCTGCCAGGTGTGGTGGCGCACACCTGTAATCCCAATACTTTGGAGGCTGAGACAGAAGGATCATAGGTTCAAAGCCAGCCTCAGCAACTTAGCGAGGCCCTGAGAAACTTAAAAAGACCCTGTTTCAAAATAAAATGGAAGTCAGGCATGGTGGTACATGCTTGTAATCCCAGCATTTGGGAGGCTGAGACCGGAGGATCAGGGTTCAAAGCCAGTCTCAGCTACCTAGTGAGGCCCTCTGCAACTTAGTGAGACTCTGTTTCAAAATAAAGAATAAAAAATAGGGCTGGGGGTATAGCTCAGTGGTAGAATGCCCCTGGGTTCAATCCCCAGTACTGCAAAAAAATAAAAAATAAAATAAAATGGAGCTAGCCAGGCGTGGTGATGCCCACCTGTAATCCCAGTACTTGGGAGTCTGAGACAGAAGGATCCCAGGTTGGAGGACAGCATCAGCAACTTAGTGAGACTCTGTTTCAAAATTTTAAAAAGGAGGGGGCACTGGGGGTGTAGTTCAGAGATAGAACACTCCTGGGTTCAATATCCAGTACCACAAAAAATAAATAAATAAGTGTAATAAAAAATAGGGCTGAGGATGTGGATAAGAGGTAGAATGCCCCTGGGTTCAGTTCCCAGTGCCACAAAAAATAAAAATAAAAACAAGATTCCAGAGGGTGCCACAAGGGCATCTTCTAAGACAAAATAGAATCGTCCCACCCAGGAAAAGGGTTTGGGGAAAAAAGAGTCAGGAGTCTGTAGATCATGCTACATGACACTAGTTCAGTCCTCCTGTCCCTCCCCAATGTCATTTCCTTCAACAGGATTGATGGCCACTTCATGCAAATACACGTGAGAAATCACATAGTAAATAAAAGACAAAAATCTGCATTACAATTAAAGATGAACAGCTGGACATGTAATCCCAGTACTTGGGAGGCTGAGAACAGAGGGTAGGAGGTGCACAGCCAGTCTTAGTAATTTAGGAGACTCCATTTCAAAATTAATAATAAAGCACACAAAACAAATGCTATATATTTATTAGAACTTCTGGAGCTCAGGGCCCACGACAATTTCCCTTCTACTTTTGAGCAGTGTGCTGGGACCCAGCACACAGGGCTCCTAATGTCATTGAAATACCTTGAACAGTTTGCCCCAGGTAATCTCCACGCCGCTCTTTATTGATCACATGCTGATATATCTTCCCAGTGGTAATGTTGTTGTCCTTATAGAGATTAATATCCAAGAATCTTTCATAATTTCCCAGGTCTAAATCAACTTCTCCACCATCATTTAAGACAAACACCTCACCTAAGATAAAAAGGCAACAGAGGAAAAATTAAAAACTTGCTTCCAACAGATTACTTTTAAAGACTGACATGTTTTTTATTAAAAACTGGTCAAAAAAATACTTATAAACCATGATCTATTACCATCCCCTTATTTTGATGGAGAAATTTAACAATTAAGTTCTATCCATGAAAGCCAGGCATGGTGGTGCATTCCTGTAATCCCATTAGTTGGGAGGCTGAGATAGAAAGATCACAGGTTTGAGGCCAGCCTCAGCGACTTAGGCCCTCTGCAACTTAGCAAGACCTTGTTTCAGAATAAAATAGAACTGGGGGTGTCACTTGGAGGTAGAATGCCCCTAGGTTCAATCCTCAGAACCACACACACACAAAAAAAAATTCAGCTTTTAAACTAGTCATGGTGGCTCAATCTGTAATCTCAGTACTTGGGAGGCTGAGACAGGAGGATCCCAGGTTGGAGACCAACCTCAGAAATTTAGTGAGACTCCCAGCTACACAATGAGACCCTGTTTCTAAACCAAAAAAAAAGAAATAGGGCTGGGGTGTAGCTAGGAGGTAGAAATTCCCTGGGTTCAATCCCCAGTACGGCAGGAAAAAAAAAATCAGCTTTTACAGCCAGACACGGTGGCACACACCTGTAATCCAAGTACTTGGGAGGCTGATATAGGAAGATCTCAGGTTTGAGGCCAGCCTCAACAATTTAGTGAGGCCCTGTTTCAAAGTAAAAAAAAAAGGGGGGGAGGGGGGGTGCTCAAAGGTAGAATGCCCCTGAGTTCAATCCAAAGTACAGGAAAAAAAAAAGATTCAGTGTTTCCAAACTCATTATGTATCACATTTAAAAAGAACTTCAAAACAGCAGTTTTGAAAACAAAAAGCAATTTACTTCAAAGCATCAATGTCCTGGATTCTGGAATTGGCATAGGAAAATACTTGATCACCATCTTGGTTAAAGCCACAATTAGATGGTAGAGGACGAAGCCACAGGTCCACAGCTAGCCCATGAGACAACTGGGGAGATGAGGAAAGAAGCCAGGGTGCGCACAATAAGCCACCTGCACACTAGCACTGGGAGGAAGGAGCGTCATGATCACAGCACCGTGACTACTGGGTATCCCAGGGATCTCCATGGTCACTGGAGGGCACTAATCAGGAGTGGAAGGTTCTAGAGCCATCTCGTAAGAATTGAACCTGATCACAGAAACGCTCTCCTTTACTCCTACTGCTAGATGTTCACAGCAAAAACTAACTCAGGAATCTCATCAGAAACCTTTCATATCCTCATTTGTATCTTCCTCCGCAACTTTAGGGCCTCCGCAACTTAGTGAGACCCTGTTTCAAAATAAAGAATAAAAAGTCGGAAGCCGGGTGTGGTGGCGCACGCTTGTAGTCCCAGCATTCGGGAGGCTGAGACCAGAGGATCCGGGTTCGCAGCCAGCCTCAGCTACCTAGTGAGGCACTCCACAACTTAGTGAGACTCGGTTTCAAAATAAAGAATAAAAAATGGGGCTGGGGGTATAGCTCAGAGGTAGAACGCCCCTGAGTTCAATCCCCAGTACCGCAAAAAAAAAAAAAAAAAAAAAAGTCGGGCTGGGGGTGTAGCTCGAAGGTAGAATGCCCCTGGGTTCAATCCCCAGTATCACACACACAAAAAAATTGCCAAACAGGCATGGTGGCGCACGCTTGTAATCCGAGTACTTGGAAAGCTGAGACAGGAGGATTGCAGGTTTGCAGCCAGTCTCAGCAATTTAGTGAGGCTCTCAGCAACTTAACAAGACTGTTTCCAAATAAAAAATAAAATAGGTCCGGGGGTGTAGCCCAGAGGTAAAAGGCCGCTGGGCTCCATCCCAAGTACCACAAAAAAAGTCTCAAAATTTTAAATTACCAAATATTAAAAGTGTGCACAGGCTGGGTGTGGTGGCCCATGCTTGTAATACCAGTACTTGGGAGGCTGAGACAGAAGGATTGCAGGTTCGCAGCCAGCCCCAGCTACTTAGTGAGGCCCTCCTCAACTTAGTGAGACGCTGTTTCAAAATAAAGAATAAAAGCCAGGCGTGGTGGTGCACGCTTGTAATCCCAGCATTTGGGAGGCTGAGACCTGAGGATCCGGGTTCGAGACCAGCCTCAGCTACCTAGTGAGGCACTCCGAAACTTAGTGAGACCCTGTTTCAAAATAAAGAATAAAAAATAGGGCTGGGGGATAGCATAGCTCAGAAGTAGAATGCCCCTGGGTTTAATCCCTAGTACCGAAAAAAAATTAAAAATTAAAAATAAAAGCCAGGCGTGGTGGCGCACACTTGTAATCCCAGTACTTAGGAGGATGAGACAGGAGGATCGCAGGTTCGAGGACAGCTTCAGCAAGTAGTAAGACTCTCGTCAACCTAGTGAAACCCTGTTTCCAAATGCAAAACAAAGTTGGGCTGGGGGTGTAGCTCAAAGGTAGAATGCCTTTGGGTTCAATCCCCAGTGCCACAAAAACAAAACAAAAATAAAAAGGGCTCGGGGAACTGAAGGTGATGGAACGGGGCAGGGGGGACACCCTAATGCACATGATGTACTTTCACAAATATATCAAAGTCAATCACTAAACTGAACTTGAGAAGGAGGGAGGGTGAGGGAGTGGGGTGGGAATTGGGGAAGGGGTTAAATGAGAAATGTGTGCATGTATGCCTTTATCAGCTTGTATCTAACAAAGATGTATGATTACAATGCACCAATTAATAAAAAAAAAAAAAAAGGCTGGGGTGTACCACAGGAGTAGAATGCCCCTGGGTTCAATCCCTAGTACCAAAAAAAACACCACCACCCCAAAAGCACCCATAATCAACTGCATTCCAAGTAAAATAAAAACTATAACTATAGTTTCTTTATATAACATATGCAGAGTTTTCAATTTTTAGAAATTTTGAAAAAAGACTATAAATAGCCATAAATTTATGAAAACTTTTAAATTTTCAGAACTTTTTGGACTTCAGAGTTGTAAACGAGGGATACTGAACTCAAAAACCTTTAGCAAATATACATTATGTGGGCTGGGACTGTAGCTCAGTGGTAGAGACTTGCCTAGCATGCACCAGGAACTGGGTTCGATGCCCTGCACTGGGGGAAAAAGAAAAAGAAATATGCATTATAATCAAAAGCCTGAAAATCCTTACTTTTCAAATCAGAACTTAGGCACCTAGAAATTTATGTTTCAAAATTTAAATCTTAAAGATTTCCATCAGAACTGTTTATAATGTCAAGAAATTAGAAATTTTTACTGTTATTTTAGAAGTTCTATATAATATAGGATCGATGAATATGCCCACAGTATGTTAAGTATAAAAAATTCTATCAAAAAGTATTATAGCTGGGCTAGGTATGGTGGGACACACTTGTAATCCCAGTATTTGGGAGGTTGAGACAGGAGACTCCCAGGTTCAAGGACAACCTCAGCAACTTGGGAAGACCCTCAACAACTTAGTGAGACCCTGTTTCAAAATTAAAAATAAAAAGGGGCAAGAGTATAGCTCAGAGTATAGAATGCCCCTGATTTAAATCCCCAGTAGCAAAAATAAAAATAAGAAAGTATTGTAGCTGGGCACAGCTTCAAACTCCTGTAATCACAGCTACACAGGAGGCTGAGGCAGAAGGAGCTCAAGTTTGAGGTTAGTCTGGTCAGTTTAGCAAAATCTTATCCCAAAATAAAATAAAAATGATTAGGAGTATAGCTCCATGGTAGAATTAGCATGTGCGAGGCCCTGGGTTCAATCCCTAGTACTGCAAAAAATAAAAAGGTATTATAACTGTAAAACTCAACTAAATTAAAAGTTAAAATAAAAGTTTAAAGTCTGGCATAGTGGAGCACGCTTGTAATCCCAGTACTTGGGAGGCTAAGACAGGAAGATTTCAGGTTTGAGGACAGCCTCAGCTACTTAGTGAGGCCCTCTGCAACTTAGTGAGACTCTGTTTCAAAATAAAAATAAAATAGGGCTGGGGGTGTAGCTCGGAGGTAGAATGCCCAAGTTCAATCCCCAGTACTGCAAAAAAAAGAAGAAAAAAATTAATCAAAGCTACACACTTATGATTTGTGCAAAGGCTAATGCCTTTTATAATAATCAATATATACATCAACTTGTCAACATTAATGGTAGTTACTCCACGCTATGGGAAATGTTAAGAGAAATATATTACTTTAGGATAAAATAACACAAAATATAATCCATAGCAAAAGGTATGTTTTCAAAAAGGTTGACTAATTTGAAATGTCATCAGTGATCTGAAAAATATACCAATGACTCTGAAAACATTCCCACATTCATAAGGTATGATCCAGGAAGTCTACTTCTGGAACTAATCCTAAAGAAATTGCTCAGAACACAAAAAAGAGCTGGGCACGGTGGCACACACCCGTAATCCCAGTACTTGGGAGGCTGAGACAGGAGAATTGCAGATTTGAGGCCAATCTCAGCAATTTAGCAAGATCCTGTTTCAAAATAAAAAATAGGCGAGGGGTGTAGCTCAGAGGTAAACTGCCCCTGGGCTTAATCCCAGAAAAAATAATAATACAAGAAAGAAATGCAACTTAGTCTAGTGCTTTAAAAAGAAGAAAGTGGTTCTCTTTCTTACCATGCTCGAAAGGTGAGAAAGTCCCCGCATCAATATTAATATAGGGGTCGATTTTGATGGCAGTCACTCGGAGTCCACATGACTTAAGAATCGTCCCGATGCTGCTGGTGATGATCCCTTTACCAATGCCTGAGATGACCCCACCAGTGACCAAGATATACTTCATTGGCGAAGGAGTGGCTGTTGACGCACCCAGATAAGACTCTGAGAGGCAATGATATTAAAGATCAGGATGAGAAATATTTTCTCAAACCAGCAGAGGGCGATAAACTAGCATTTCAAACTCATGCAGCATTTTTCTACCTGGTATTTTTGAAACAGTGTAATCTTGCAGGCTTTGAATTTTTGTCACCCTACAGAAAGCTGAGGATGATTCATGCAAGCAGAGTGGCTGGCTCGTTGGCTTTCCATGCGCCCCCAACTCTGTCGTGTGACAAACTGCATCATAAGAAACCAAATTTCTCAAGCCAGACGTGGTGTACACGTTTGTAATCCCAGTATTTGGGAGGCTGAGACAGGAGGATCGCAGGTTCGTGCCCAGCCTCAGCTATCTAATGAGGCCCTCCGTAACTTAGTGAGATTCTGTTTAAAAATAAAGAATTAAAAATAAGGCTGGGGGTGTAGCTCAGAGATAGAATGACCCTGGGTTTAATCCCCAGTACCAAAAAAGAAAGAAGGGAGGGAGGGAGGAAAGGAGGGAGGTAGGGAGGGGAGGAGGAAGGAAGGAAGGAAGGAAGGAAGGAAGGAAGGAAGGAAGGAAGGAAGGAAGGAAGGAAGGAAGGAAGGAAGGAAGGAAGGAAGGAAAGAAGGAAGGAAGGAAGGAAGGAAGGGAGCCAAATTTCTCTGAGATTCAAAGGCATGGCAAAATGTTTGAGTTCAGACTCAGAGCCGGGCATGGTGGTGCACACCTGTAATCCCAGTACTTGGGAGGCTGAGAAAGGAGGATGGCAGGTTGGAAGACGGCATCAGCAAGTAGTGAGACTTTTATCAACCTGGCAAGACCCTGTTTCAAAATAAGAATAAAATAGTGCTGGAGATGTACTTCAGAGGTAGAAAGCCCCCTAAGTTCAATGAAATCAGTACCAAATCAATAGCAAAAAATTAAAAGTAAGTATCAATCCCTTGGAATATTACTTGGTGCTAAAAAGAAATGTGCTATCAAGTCATAAAGACATGGAAGAATCTTCAGTGCATAGCAGGCATGGTGGCGCACGCTTGTAATCCCAGTACTTGGGAGGCTGAGACCAGAGGATCCGGGTTCGCGGCCAGCCTCAGCTACTTA
>PVLC010020921.1:0-28620 GCA_004027655.1 Graphiurus murinus
AGACCCGGTTTCAAAATAAAGAATAAAAAATAGGGCTGGGGGTATAGCTCGGAGGTAGAATGCCCCTGAGTTCAATCCCCAGTACCGCAAAAAAAAAAAGAAAAAAAAAAAAAAAGAAAAGAAAATAATAAAGCTGGGTGTGGTGGCGCACGCTTGTAATCCCAGCATTCAGGAGGCTGAGACCAGAGGATCTGGGTTCGAGGCCAGCCTCAGCTACCTAGTGAGGCACTCCGCAACTTAGTGAGACTCAGTTTCAAAATAAAGAATAAAAAATAGGGCTGAGGGTGTAGCTCGGAGGTAGAATGCCCCTGAGTTCAATCCCCAGTACCTCAAAAAATAAATAAATAAAATAATAAAATAGGGGCTAAGGGTATAGCTCAGAGGTAGAATGCCCCTGGGTTTGATTCCCAGTGCAAAACAAAACAAAAGAATTTAAGTCGGGCATGGTGGCTCATGCCTGTAATTGCAGTACTTGGGAGGCTGAAACAGGAGGATCACAGGTTTGAGGCCAGTCTCAGCAGTTTAACAAGACCCTGTTTAAAAATAAAATAATAAAATAGGGCTGGGGGTGTAGCTCAGAGGTAGAATGCCCCTGGGTTTGATTCCCAATATCACAAAAAAAAAAAAAAAAAAGAATTTAAGCTGGATGTGTGCCTATAATCTCAGTACTTGGGAGGCTGAGACAGGAGGATTGCAGTTTCAAGGCCAGTCTCAGCAACTTAGCAAGACTCTCAGCAACTTAGCAAGACCCTGTTTCAAAATAAAAGATAATATGGGCTGGGGGTGTAGCTCAGAGGTAGAATGTCCTCAGGTTCAATTCCTAGGACAAAAAAAAAAAAAAGGAATTTCAAAGAACTTAAACTGGAGCTGGGCGTGGTGGCACACGCTTGTAATCCCAGTACTTGGGAAACTGAGACCAGAGGATCCGGGTTTGCGGCCAGCCTCAGCTGCTTAGTGAGGCTCTCCACAAATTAGTGAGACCCTGTTTCAAAATAAAGAATAAAAAGTAGGGCTGGGGGTGTAGCTGAGAGGTAGAATGCCCCTGGGTTCCATCCCCAATATCACACACACACACACACACACACACACACACACATACACACACACAATTTAAGCTGGATGTGTGCCTATAATCCCAGTACTTGGGAGGCTGAGACAGGAGGATCACAGGTTTAAGGCCAGCCTCAGCAACTTAGCTAGACCCTGTTTCAAAGTTAAAATAATAATAATTTAAAAAAGGGCTGGGGATGTAGTTTGGAAGTAGAGTTGCCCCTGAATGATTCAAGATTCATTCCCCAGTACAAAAAAAAAAAAAAAAAAAAGAACTTGACCCCAATAGAGTAGGAGAAGACAGCTCCATGGGCCCCTTGGCCCCTCTCTCCGTGTTCTTGTCACTCCCCTTCAACTCTGCACTTCCGAGGAGCCTCCTTTTGTTTCCTGAGGCAGCATTATCCTTTGCTGCAATCCCTTGATCCTCATGAGCTAGGAATATCTCCAGGGTTTTATGCCTGATCCCTTCTGTATCCCCAAAGGCCAAGTACCAAGCTGAGCCATGGTGGTGTTCAATAGAAAATGGTTAGCCTGGCGCCACCTTCCCGAGAGCCAAGAGTCTCTTCAGGAGCGTGATCAGACATTTTTATTGTAGCCGTGTAACATGAAGTAGCATTTTTAAAAATAGACTTTTATTGGTGCATTGTAATCATACATCATATCAAGGTTTAGTGGGATAGAAACATATGCACATAGCATAAGGTAACATTCAGGGCCCCTGGCTGCCTTGATTTAATCTCTTCTAAAAAAAATAAATAAATAAAAATTAAGCGGACTCCCCCAGACTAAAGCTATGCATCACCAAATACTTCTGCCTTTATTTTTGATCTGCGTCTCTACCTTCTGGACCAGATTATCTGTCAAGCATTTTGCAAACCTGGCTAAATTTGTGCCGAAAGAGCAGGGATTGTTCATCAAGCGCCAGAGGAGGAGGACCAAGGCCGGGGAGACTGGCCCGCAGCCCGCAAGCCGCCAAGCTGTTCACCTGAGCGGAGGCCCACTTACGGAGAAGATTCTGGGCTTTTCTGACATGAACCCCGGGCACCAAGCGGTTGCCATTTTTCTGCCCCTGTCCAGAGTTTGGTTGCTTGCTTCAATCATAGTTTGGCTCCATCCACAGGAGAAGTGGATTATCTGGTCTCTCTTTGATGCTAAAGAGGGAGACAGTTTTCTAAATAATATATTATTATTTTTACCCTCACAGCTAGCGTAGTCCGCGTAATCCTGTTTAAAGCAGGGGTCCCAATTGGTTGACCTTCATTTCAATATATAGATTTTTCTTTCTGAGATTATCCAGTGGTGTGCTGGCAACTGTTTAACAACTGTCTAGGAGAAGCAAGAACCCTGATTTGTAGTGTTTGCAGATTTGCATTGGGTGGATACTCCTGACCATAGCCCATTCCAAGCTGCCAGCATGACCTCCATTGTCGGGTTGGGAAGAGATGCCAACAACTGGCTTTCAGGAGTCTACATTAGCCAGCGCTGGTACTGGAGACTGGTGCTGGAGACTTTGCTTACCCTGTGTTCTGGAATGTTCCGCCACCCCATTCCTTTCCTGTCCTAAGCAGAGTAAGAGAGAACCCAAGCACTAGTCAGGGGCAAAACCAAAGGAGGAATAAGGTGGATTACTTTCAGAGGGGTGGAGCTGCACCCCTCAAAATGGAGCTTTAGGAGCCTGGCCTGGTGGCATACGCCTGTAATCCCAGTACTTTCGAGGCTGAGACAGAAGACTACAGGTGTGAGGCCAGCCTCAGCATTTAGCAAGACCCTCAGCAACTTAGCAAGACCCTATTTCAAGTAGGCTAAGTAGAGTAGATAAAAAAGATGGGGGGGGGAGTCACCCATAATCTTATGAGGCTTAATGAATCCACTTATCAAAAGCATGCATACTTTAATCTTACAAAACTATTTGTGTTGTTCTTCCTCTTCTCTAATCCGTATTGCTCACTTAGTACCTAAAGAATGGCTGGGCGTAATGACGCACACCTGTAATCCCAGGATTTAGGAGGCTGAGACAGGAGGATAACAGGTTCTAGGAGAGCCTTAGCAAGTAGGGAGACTCTCATCAATTAGTGATACTCTGCTTCAAAATAAAAATAAAAAATAGGGCTGTGGGTGTAGCTCAGAAGTAGAACACCCCTGGGTTCAATCCCTAGTACCACAAAGACAACAACAACAAATATCTCATGGATGTATGTATTTGGTCATTACATATTTTACAGCATAATTTTTAAAGGACTACAAAATTCTGTGTGGGCATAGTATAACCCATATAGCCACCTCTCAATTATTGGAACTTTTAAATTTCCATTTATTTATTTATATGTATTTATTTTTGCGATACTGGGGATGGAACCCAGGGTCATTCTACCTCCAAGGTACATCCCCAGCCCTATTTTTATTTTATTTTATTTTATTGCGGTACTAGGGATGGAACACAGAGGCATTCTACCTCCGAGCTACACCCCCAGCCCTATTTTTTTATTCTTTATTTTGAAACAGGGTCTCACTAAGTTGCGGAGTGCCTCACTAAGCAGCTGAGGCTGTCCGAAAACCCGGATCCTCCAGTCTCAGCCTCCCAAATGCTAGGATTACAAGCATGTGCCACCACGCCCGGCTCCCAGCCCTATTTTTAATTCTTTATTTTGAAACAGTGTCTCACTAAGTTGCGGAGGGCCTCACTAAGCAGCTGGGGCTGGTCTGGAACCCGGACCCTCTGGTCTCAGCCTCCCAAATGCCAGGATTACAAGTGTGTGCCACCATGCCTGGCTCCCAGCCCTATTTTTAATTCTTTATTTTGAAACAGGGTCTCACTAAGTTGCAGAGGGCCTCAAGAAGTAACTGAGGCTGGCCTTGAACCTGCAATCCTCCTGCCTCAGCCTCCCAAGTACTAGAATTACAAGTGGGCACCACCATGCCTGGCTTAAATTTCCATTTATTGCTTCTTACTAAGCAATAATTTTTTTTTTTTCAGTACTGAGGATTGAACTCAGGGGCATTCTACCTCTGAACTTCACACTCAGTCCTATTTTTTAGTCTTTATTTTTGAAACAGGGTCTCTCTAAGTTGTGGAGGTCCTCACTAAGTAGCTGAGGCTGGCCACAAACCCGGATCCTCCGGTCTCAGCCTCCCAAGTACTGGGATTACAAGTATGCACCACTATGCCCAGCCCTAAGCAATAATTTGATAAAAATTCTTGTAGACACACCTTTTGGACATACCCTCAATCATTTCCAGAGGAAAAAGCCCTGGAAGTGGATTTTCTGGATCAAAGGATATCCTTGCAGAATAAATAAATAAAAAAAAAAAGGATTAGGAAAGATCACATGTATAATGTATTTAGTGCTTGAAGGGTGTGTGCACATTAAGGATCCAATAAATAGTACTTATTATTAAACTGTGTTACTAATTTAGATAGCAGTCTATTGCTGCATTGTTCTCAGCAGCAACTTAATTCTGGGAAGTAAAATTCTGCAGTGTTTTTGTTTTGTATTATACAAAGATCGTGGTGGAAGAATGAATACAGGAAACTAAGGACCAATTCTCTTGTCCTGTTATTTATTTATTTATTTATTTTTAGTGCTGGGGATTGAATCCAGGGGCATTCTACCTCTGAGCTACACCCCTAGCCCCATCTTATTTTTTATTTTGAAACAGGGTCTCGCTAAATTGCTGAGGGCCTCACAAAGTTGCTGAGGCTGGCTTTGAACCTTCAATCCTGATCCTCCTGTCTCAGCCTCCCAAGTACTGGGGTTCCAGGCAGGTGCTACCACGTCCAGTTCTTGTCCTGTCCTTTATGTTCCTTATTACTTTTACTTTTGATCACTTGTCTTGCTAGGGTTCCAGGCAGAGAATAAAGACAGACTCTAAAGCTGTTGATCTTTAAATTCATCAGAGATTTTGAAGAAGCCAGGCATGGTGGTGCAAGCTTGTAATCCTAGTACTCGGGAGGCTGAGACAGGAGGATCGAAGGTTCAAGGCCAGCCTCAGCTACTTAGTGAGGCCCTGCACAACTTAGTGAGACTCTGTTTCAAAATAAGGAATAAAAAATAGGGCTGGGGGTGTAGCTCAGAGGTAGAATGCCCCTGAGTTCAATCCCCAGTACCACCACCACCACCAAAAAAAAAAAAAAAAAAAAAAAAAAAAAAAAAAAAAAAATATATATATATATATATATATATATATATATATGTTGACAGAAAGTAGTTTCACTTTGGAAGGATTTGGGGGGTTATGCGTGGATTTTACTTGCCTCTTCCTGGGCTGCAGGTGCCCAAGCTTTGCCTGCCTGTGCCCCTGCACAGCTCTGAGCTGGCTTCCCGAGGGCAGAGGCGTCCATCAAAGCCAGGCAGGTCTCAGCCCAGGTAAGCAGGGCACTTACACAGTTGTCCCCTTCTGGAAGGTCAGCAGGGAATGTGTTCCTTCCTGTTCCTGCCCTCCTGAAGGTTTTCATGTCCACGCTAACCCGCAGCAGGCCTGGGCCAAGGCCAAGCTGCCCATCAATATTTTAAAGTCGCGGTGTTATAAAATTTATGGAAGACGCACAAAGGACAAGTCCCTGAAGTGGCGAGCCCGCTGAGAAGGGAGATTGGCTAAAAGGAGATTTCCCACTTTGCAACAGTGTGAGATCAAGGGCCAAGCTGCAGAGGTCCTTTATATGCACGGGGCTCTGAGCCTGCTGGAAAATCTGACCTGGTTTCAAATCCCACCTACAACTGTTAATTTATTTGGTTATCTATTAACAGTCTCCTGGCAGCTTACTTTTATGTTGAAAATTAAGTGCTTGATTGATTATTTTCTAGAACCATGATGGGCTGTTGTTCTATACTTAAGCCAATCCATTAGTGGGCTCTCTCATTACTGATCTTTCCTTCCTTTTCTGGGTTCATTGTGTGCGCGTGCATGTGTTCTTGTGCACGTGTGTGTGTGTGTGTGTGTGTGTGTGTGTGTGTGTGTGTGTGTTCGCGCTCGGGCACCTGAGTCTTGGGGGAGGGGAGGGTTGGAGGATGACAGAAAGGAGCCTTCATTCTGAACGTGGAAGAAAGTGGGGCTTCTATAATCCCCTAAGCGCACATTCACGAGGATTTTTCTTTTCTTTTTTTAAAAGTTGTGGTGCTGGGGATCGAATGGATTTTTTGATGCCTGAGGAGCGACAATACATGGGAAGAAGCAGTGTCCCAGAGAATTTAATTAATTAAGTTAATTAATTAATTATTTTTATTTTTGTGGTACTGGGGATGGAACCCAGGGGCATTCTACCTCCGAGATACACCTCCAGTCCTATTTTATTCCTTTATTTATTAATATATATATTTATTATATATATAAATAATATTTTAATATATTATATATATTTTTTAAATTTTTTTGTTGGTGCATTGTAATCATACATCTTTGTTAGGCTATTCTTTTATTTTGAAACAGTCTCACTGAGTTGCAGAGGGCCTTACTAAGTTGCTGGAAGACAGGAAGATCGTGAACCTGTGATCCTCCTATCTCAGCCTCCTAAGTATTGGGATTACAAGCATGCACCACCACAACCAGCTTAAATTATTATTATCATTATCATTATTATTATTATTATTATTATTATTATACTGGGGATTGAACTCAGAGGCATTCTACTTTTGAGCTACACCCCCAACCTGATTTTATTTCTTATTTGGAAACAAGGTCTTGCTAGGTTGATGTGAATCTCACTACTTGCTGACACTGTTCTTGAACCTGCGATCCTCCTGTCTCAGCCTCCCAAATACAGGGATTACAGGTGTGTGCCACCACACCTGGCTTGAATTTTATATTATGATGATTTCATTTTATCAAAAATATCACCATAAGCTTCTATTTAAAAAATGTCTTCTTGCCTTAGCTGAGTATTGTGATACATGCCTGTAATCCCAGTACTTGGGAGACTGAGATAGGAGGATGACAAGTTCGAGACCAGCCTCAAACTTAGTGAGACCCTGTTTAAAAAAATAAAAAAATAAATAAAATAGGGCTGGATGTGTAGCTTGAAGGTAGAATGCCTCTGAGCTCAATTTCTAGTATCAGAAAAAGAAAAAAAATTGTTTTCTATTTGACTTTTATCAGTTATGGGGATATATTAAAATATTTTCATATTTTTAAGATTTGCTCCTAGGGATTGGGACTTCAATGCTTTTTAAATTTGGGGGTTTACTGAATCTTAAATAGATGGAGAAAAAAAAAATAATGCAGAGCTCCTGACTCTTGTTCATCAGGTTTCTAGGTAAGCAAGGAGTTTATTGGTCCCTTAGGCCTTTGGGGTAGACAGGTATGGCCTGCTCTCCCAGGTGGGTCATCCCTGGCCACCCAGGACAGTGCTGTCCCAGGCTCCTCCGAGCAGCACCAGGCAGTAGGATCCAACCCATGTTCTACCTGGAAAAGTTTGGGAAACACTGGATTAAAGTGTCAAGGATAAGCACCAAACATCTGCTTCTTTAGGTCACAGCTAAAGAAGTAATCATAAGTGATTACTCCCGTGCAGAGCATTTGCTTTTTACATATCATGTTGGTTTGTCTTTGTAATGGAGCTGTGAGTAGAAATTACCATCTACATTCTTAGACTGGGCATGATTCAGTCCACCAGGGGTGAGGTGCGGAGGACCATCAGGCTCCTCCATCTGCCTGTTGGGACACTGTCTCAGCCAACATTCTCAATGCTGTGACCCAATCAGTGTGACCACATACAACTTAGAGGAAGGAAGATTTACTTGCTCACAGTCCTGGAGATTTCAGAGGATCAGTCCATGTCAGGCCAGGTCTGTGGAGTTCGGGGCATGGAAGTGGAGCGAGGGAAAGATCACAGGGGCTCTGCTCTCACATCAAGGAGGCCAAAGCAAGAGAAGGAACAAGGGGAAGAAGGACCTTATATAATCCCCAAGGCCACACCCCCAGGGGCCCACCTCAGCAACGAAGCCCCACCTCCAACACAGCTGCCTTGATTCTGTGAGGTCTAGGGGGCCATTCTAAATCCACACATTACAGATGCCCTGCGGAGAGCCAGCTGGTCTCTGTGAGGAAGTCCCACTCCTTCTACCTTCTTCTCAAAGCCCCCGGGTTCCTGCGGAACAAGTGAATATCTTTACCAAGGAATATACATTACATAACAGGGTGCTCCAAAAAATGTCCATGGAAATGGATTTTTTTTTTTTTAATTTATAGCTTTTTTAAAAATTGGTGCATGGTAATCATACATCTTGGTTGGGTACAAGCTGGTAAAGGCATACATGCACACATCTCTCATTTAACCCTTCCCCAATTCTTGCCCTACTCCTTCCCCCACCCTCCTTCTCAAGCTCAGTTTAGTGATTGATTTTGATATTTTTGTGAAAGTGCATCATGTGCATTAGGGTGTTTCCTCCCCCCCCATCACCTTCAGTTAAGTAGTCATCTTTGCTCATCTAAGGTTTCTCCTTCTTCATCTAGAGTCCCTCCTATGACCCACTTTCTCCCTAGCTTCTGCATATTAGGGAGAGCATCTGAGTTTTCACTTTTTGTGACTGACTAATTTTACTTAGCATAATGTTTTCCAGTTCCATCCATTTCCCTGCAAATAACAAGATTTTGTTCTTCTTTATGACTGAGTAAAATTCCATTGTATCCCATAGTTTGGAAGTGGAAATTTTGTAAATCTAAATGGGACATATGTTTGGAAGGAGGAGGAATTCATAGGAAACTTTTGCCAAAGTGAAGAATCTCCAACACACTCCCAACTTGGCATATTTATAAATCTAGACTTTGGACTCAGGTTAGAATATACATTGGCTCAATTGTCCAGTGTCACTGAGAGAAAAGAGCTGGGTTCCACAAGGTGAAGGCCCTCCACGCTTGGAAGCTTTATCATGGTCCTGAGCAGGAGGAAGATGGGTTGGGATCGGCTGGGGGCTGGTGCTAACTTAGCCTTCCCATCCTCAGTCTCACAACCAGAAGCACGGAGATTTGGGTTCCACAGAACCATCTCCTTTGTCTCAGAAGCCTATGTACCCAGCTCTTAAAGCCTAAGGGGATTGCTGGGATGCAGCTCTACAGGGGTCAGCTGCATGTGGAACCAAGCCTCCTACACATGCAGGAGGCCATCCTGAAGGAAAACCCATTTCCCATTCTTGGTTCTCAAGGGCCACAGTGATAAAGTATCACAAGCTGAGTGGCTTAAAAACAGCAGATAGCTGGGCATAGAGGTACATGACTTTAATTGCATGTACTTGGGAGGTTGAGACAAGAGGATTGCAGGTTTGAGGCCAGCCTCAGTGACTTAGTGAGACCCTCAGTGACTTAGCGAGATAGGGTTTCAAAATAAAAGATAAAAAGGGCTGGGGGTATAGCTGGAGGTAGAACACCCCTGGGTTCAATCCCCAGTACCACAAATACAATACAATGCAATACAATACAATACAATACAGCCAGGCATAGTGGTATATACCTGTAATCACAGTACTTGGGAGGCTGAGCAGGGAGGATCACGGGTTTGAGGCCAGCCTCAGCAATTTAGGGAGATCCTAAAAATGTCCATGGAAATGGAAATTTTGTAAATCTAAATGGGACATATGTTTGGGAGGAGGAGGGGATTCATAGGAAACCTTTGCCAAAGTGAAGAATCTCCAATACATTCCCGACTTGGCAAATTTATAAATCTAGATTTTGGACTCAGGCTAGAATATGCATTGGCCCAATTGTCAAGATTTTAATTGTCAATTTTATTGTTCAAAATAAAAAGGGTTGGGTGTGTAGCTCAGAGGTAGAATACCTCTGGTTCAATCCCCAGTGTTATTTTAAAAACAAACAAACAACAGATCATTATTGTTTCACCCTCTGGAAGTCTAAAATCAAGGTGTCTGCGCCCCAAGCTCCAGGGGAGGATCTTTCCGGTCCTCCCCAGCTTCCGGTGGTTCCAGGTGCTCCTTGTATCTTCATCACTTCAGTCTCTGCCGTCACCTCTACACGACCGTCTCAGTGTCTGCATCTCCTTTTTCTATCCATTACAAGGACACATGTCATTGGATTTAGGGCCCTTCTGGATAATCCAGGATGCTTTTGTTGCAAGATGCTTAATGGAGTCCGCAAAGACCTCTTTTCCAGAACAGGTCCTGGTCCTGGATGCTGGGGATGATAATGTGGGCAGACGGCACTCTCCACATCATCTCAGAGAAGAGGCGCTAGAGTCCTGAAGGCTTGGTGACCTGCTCAGATCTTGCAGCTCTATGTGGAGGTGTGGGCCCTGGATCCCAGCTTGCATCAGATTTAGGCCTATGCTTTTATTTTATTTTTTATTAGCCACCTACCTCCGCCCTGAGACCCTGTGTCTGCACTGTGTAATGGAATGTGGACCCACCAGAACCTGAGGACTGTGTGGAAGGGCTTCCAGGAAAGGGAAGAAGGAGGTATATAGTGAGCTTCAAGGCGACACTGTAGAGCAGCCATTATTATGAGCTGGGTAAGGAGGAGCCCGCACTTTAGTCTCGACCACTCCTAACCGGCCCTGCGACCTGGGGGGAGTCCTTGCCCCCTGAGCATCTGTGGAACATACAGAGAGGGAGGATCAGACAGGACAAACCCTGGCCTTCCGGTCACAGCTGGCCGGTTGGGTCCAGAGGTAGAATACCAGAATAAAAAAAAAGAAAAAGAAAGAAAGAAAAGAAACAAGATTGTCGCTAAGTTGCTGAGGGTCTGGCTAAGTTGCTGAGGGCTGGCCTCGAACCTCCAAGTCTTCTCTCAGCCTCCCAAGTACTGGGATTATAGGTGAGCCACCACACCTGGCTCGGCTCTCTGTCTGAATAGCACTTCTCATCAGTTCAGAAGTCAGTGTGACCTTTGCCCCGGGGCACGTGTGCCGGGTATTAGGACTGTTGAGGTCTAGTCTGTGTGGTAGGAGAGGTGACATCTGTTCTACAGAATGACTTTCCTTGCAGACCATCCTTTCCCCATATGACAAGTCCTTGCGTTTCTAATTGGCTGCGTGTGCTTCTGACTTCCAGCCTGTCGTTGACGACGGGTCTGGTGGCCCAGGAGGAAGCTCTTGGTCTCTGATGAGCGTCCCACACCGTCCACAGCAGGCTCAGCCACTGGCTAAACCTTTGGACAGCCGTGATTTTCCGGTGGTGGCATGGTATCGGCGTGTGCGGCAGTGTGCACTCCTGTGGGGGGAGGGGAGGAAACCAATGTATAAATCACTTCTTGCAAATCCTTCTATTCTTTGCCGGTTGTAAACTCATTTCTCTGCTTTTCTCCAGCTTTGATTTATGTATTGGGATCATGGGGTTTGTGTCCCTTCGTCTGGCATAGGGTTGGATTTAGCCAGGCGTTCCATAAAAATGTTAGGTGATTTGCATACTCTGGGCTGATTGAGTTGCATTCTTTATAGGATCATTTTTAGATGGATTGTCTCTGTGGGCCTCCGTTCTTTTGTTTTCTGGGGTTCAGAGGTTACATCAAAAACCTCCTGGGCCGGCTGCCTGATGTGACCTTTGAACCCCAAAGGGCATAAGATCGGGAGGCCATAAAACAAGGCACAAACATTAAAGGTGTCATTCTGATTGTCCTCCAAGGACAGGGGTTTAAGGCTTGGTCACATGATTCCGGGTAGAGGAAATACTGGCAGAATGAGAAGCAGGGAGCAGCACTCATCCAAATTTCAATCTATAAGCCAGGAAGGATGCAAAAGAGCCTCCGGGGCGGACACTGGGCCAACTGCTAAAAAATGTCATCAGTATCTTTGGACAGCCATTTGCAACAAGAAAGCCCAAGGCTGCTCAGACAGCCGCCCTGCGCACTGTTAGGTGTAAAGCGTCGTTGTTTTCTGTTGTGTCACCAGGAGCAGGTTCATTTTTCTGTCTGCTGCTGCAACCAGCTTGAAGCCAGCAGGAGGTTATCAGGAGGGTCTGTGTGCTGGAGCAGCAGGGTTCAAACTCACAGGAAGGACAGAGGAACTCGCTGAAACCTGAGAGCAGGGGCCTGTGGGCTGGGAAGGAAGAGCTCTCTATGAGCTGCTGGGTTTTTTTGCGGTACTGGCGCACACTTGTAATCCCAGCATTTGGGAGGCTGAGATTGCTGGGTTTTTAAAAGGGGAAGAAGCACTGGCTTCGAGTCAAACCTCCTCGGGGTGTGTCATTAGAAAGGGAAGATCTATCTGCAATGATGATAAAGGTCTCCTTGTGGCCGGCTTGCATTTCAGGACCAACCAAAACAAACACGCAGGGGAAAGGCAGTAGAGCCCTGTGGGCCCCCTCCACCCCGGGTGGCAAAGGGAAGGCGTGGGCTCAGGCTCCTGGACACCAAAGAAATGATCCAGAATATTCTAAAGCCATAAATGAACTTCTCCTGATTTATGCAGAGGTTTCCAAGGTCTTTCAAAAATGCATGTGAGGAGCATTTGCACTCCCTGGCGGTCTGGGAAGTGTTCCAGGGCAGCAGAAAGAAGCAAAGCCTAGCTGGCGGAAAGCTTTCCTCTGCAAATAAACTGCCGTGGTGGTGGGGAGGGGGGCAGGGGGAGCCCAGAAACAGGCCTGGAAGTGGGGGAGGGGTCATCCTTGGAGAGAGGTCAGAGACCACTGTGGCTTGCAGGGGGAACAGACCCCCATGTCAGGGTGACACATCTGTCTCCAGATGTTATCTCCATGCCCAAATCAAGTGGAGGGAAGAGGTATTTTTATTTTACTTTTTTGGTTCTGGGGATTGAAACCCGGGGTATCCTGCCTCCAAAGCTATACCCTCAGCCCTACTTTTATTATTATTTTTTAATTTTGAAACAGAGTCTCCATAAATTGCAGAGGCTGGCCTTGAACCTGCAATCCTCCTGTCTCAACCTCCCAAGTACTGGGATTACAGGCCTGTGCCACCGTACCCAGGTGGGAAGGGATATTTTACTTTTTGTTTTTTTTGCAGTACTGGGGGTTGAACTCAGGGGCATTCTACCTCCGAGCTATACCCCCAGCCCTATTTTTTATTCTTTATTTTGAAACAGGGTCTCACTAAGTTGTGAAGTGCCTCACTAGGTAGCTGAGGCTGGCCATGAACCCGGATCCTCTGGCCTCAGCCTCCCAAATGCTGGGATTATAAGCGTGGCCATCACGCCCAGCTTGGGAAGGGATATTTTAAAAGGTGAAGTAGATGGAGAAATCCAAGCTTCCCAAGGGCAGGGACAGAGGACACTCCTGACTTGAAACTTAAACTGAAGGCTGCTGGCCTTAGGCAGGGCCGGGTGGATGTTCAAGAGTTTCAGGCTACATACTTGGGGGTGGACTACAGCTGGAGGATAAGGCGTTCAGGTTGAGATGGGGAGGAGGAGGAGGTGGAGGGGGGGGCTGGAGAGAAATGGGAACAGACTCACAGGGAAGACAGCAGTGCTTCTCCAGCCTGGGAGGGATTTGCAAATGAGGAAACAGAGTGGAGGAAGCACTCACACCCCTCCATTCTTCCCTCCATCTCTTCCTTCCTTCTTTCCTTTCATTTTATGGTATTAGGGATTGAATCCAGGGACATTCTACCTCGGACCTGCACCTCCAGCCCTATTTTTAATTTGAAAATAGCATCTTGTTATGTTGCTAAGGTCAGCTTCAAACCTGCAATCCTCCTGTCTCAGCCTCCCAAGTACTGGAATTACAGGTGTGTGCCCAGCTTCTTTTTTTTTTTTTTTTTAATATATTTTTATTGGTGCATTGTAATTGTAAGCCATAATGAGGTTGCACCTTTTCTTTGGGCCGGCTGGGCTTTGTACTTACTCCTCGGTGTTTAGGGGCGAGTTCCTGGGGAGACCCGAGCTGCTTGGAAGGGGTGCTGTGGGTGGAATTGCTGGTAGGTTTCTGGTGTCAGGTGTACCTGTGTCTAGGAGAGATGTCAAGGTGGGGAAAGAAGCCATCCTGTGGGAGGGGAGTCATCCTTTGGGAAGTCATCCTGATGTAGGATAGAAGAAATAAGTAGGTAGAAAGGAGGCAAACAGGAAAGGAAAGTAAAATATAACTTTAATATAAAAAAAACCTGGAACTGAAGTGCTTTAGCCTTTACTCCACAAACTGGTTCTCTTTCCCAGACCTAACTCTCCCAAATTCCTGGGAAATCTGTAAATCTTAGAGTTAACTAAAAGGAAGTATAATTGCCCTGTGCATCGATAGCAAGACAGGTACAGTATTCTGAAAAATCTATAATTTAGGACACTCTCCAGCTTATCTGTCAATCAGCTAATGAGGACCCCAATCAGCCTGAGGACCCTAAGGTTGACCAGACCACCAGACCACCATAAACTGCCTCAGGGACACTCGGACTGAGATTATCCACCCTAAAGCTGACCAGACTACCTGACCACCATAAACTGCCTCGGGGACACTCAGACTGAGATCATCCTCACACATCTCCTCTAGCCCACCCCTCCTGAAAGTCCCCTATAAGAAGAGAACCCTGAACTCCCAAAATGCCCTTCCTCATCTTGAGATGGCCCACAGTCTCTCTTGAATGTGTATTTCTTCCTTTTGTTCCTTTTTCCCCAAATAAACCTCTGTCCATGTCTCTGACTGGCACGTACTGAAACTCTTTTCCGCCACCTTAGCCAAGGACCCTGCAGATCCTAAGTTCCTGAGCTGAGGATTCACCCCAACAATCCTAAGGCTGTGGGAGAGGGCTGAAGAGGGAGGAGAATTTCAATTGGGATGAGGGCAGAGAACTTTTGATGGAGGCTGTTTTCCATGTTGAAATGGGAAGATGGTCTCTGTTAAGTAACGACAGAGTTAGTTTCCTATTTCGGGGCCTGGGGTATCTTGCTTGCCTTCTCTGCTGCTTTGAAACCTCCCTTTCCTTAAAAGGCTAGGTTCAATTCCCTCACCTCCAGGGACCAGACTGGCCCAGGGTGACCTCTCCTCTCTGATCGTGCAGCGCACCATTCATCCAGCGTGCATCTTGCTCAGTTTCCTACTGTTAACCGAACAGACGTACTGTGCGCTTGTATTTATGTACTTAGATTGTCTACAGCCACATCTAAACCCCCTCTCCCAGCTAAATTAGGAACAGTGTCCTTCCTCCCATTCATCCCCTCTCTAAAAATATTTCTTGGTTAATCGATGTATTGACTTTTTGGGTGTACTGTACATCTTTTGATGGACGTTCATTTTATTAGAAGTTTAGTTGGAGAGCATTGATTAAAAATGCCCCTCAGACTCTCTGATGCTGTGCGGCAGGAGTCTGCGGCGTGTAGAATATCCACACCGATTATGGCTCAGCTCCTGTCCCTCGCACATGGCAAAATAGGACCAGCCACAGATGGTGTTTCTGATGTAGGATAGAAGAAATAAGTAGGTAGAAAGGAGACAGACAGGAAGGAAAAGTTAAATGTAAGTTTAATATAAAAAAAGGCCTCTACTCCACAAACCAGTTCTCTTTCCCAAGCCTAACTCTCCCAAATTCCTGGGAAATATGTAATTAACTAAAACAAACTATAATTGCCTTCTGCATTGATAACAAAACAGGTATGATATTTTGAGAAAAATATGATTTAGGACACTCTCCAGTTTATCTGTCAATCAGCTAATGAGGACCCCAATCAGCCTGAGGACCCTAAGGTTGACCAGACCACCAGACCACCATAAACTGCCTTGGGGACTACCAGACTGAGATCATTCACCCTAAAGCTGACCAGACCACCAGACCACCATAAACCACCTCGGGGACTACCGGACTGAGATCATCCTCACACACCTCCTCTAGCCCACCCCTCACGAAAGTCCCCTATAAGAAGAGAGCCCTGAACTCCCCCAAATACCTTCCTCTTCTTGGGGTGGGCTGCATTCTCTCTTGAATGTGTATTTCTTCTCTTTCCCCCAAATAAATCTCTGGCCATGTCTCTGACTGGTGCATGCTGAAGTTCTTTTCTGTTACGTTAGCCAAGGACCGTGCAGATCCTGAGTTCCTGCGCTGAGGGCTCACCCAACATTTCCAGGAGGCTGAGGCCCAGGTTTTAGGGCTGTGCAATTGAGGCAGGCCTGGACAGGGCTGGGACAGCAGCAGCAGTTCTGGTGTAAGTAGTCTCAGTCGACACCCTGGTTTATGTATTCCTTAAAAGCTCCCACATAGCCAGGTGTGGTGGCACATGCCTGTAATCCTAGTACTTGGGAGGTTGAGGCAGGAGGATCATAGGTTCGCGTCCAGCCTTAGTAACTTAGCAAGGCCTTCTGCAACTTAGTGAGACCCTGTTTCAAAATTAAAAAATAAAATAGGGCTGGGGGCATCTCAGAGGTAGAATGCCCCTGGATTCAATCCTCAGTGCCACCAAAAACCAACCAACCAACCAACAAACAAAAACAAAACAAAAAAACCAAGCTCCCAAATAGCTGTGTGTGGTGACACGTGCCTTTAATCCCAGTACTTGGGAGGCTAAAACAGGAGGATCCTAGGTTCGAGGCTAGCAACTTAGACCCTATTTAAAAAAAAAAAATAGGACTGGGGGTGTATGTCCCTGGGCTCAACACACACACACACACACACACACACACACAGCTCCCAGATGACTACTGTGTAGCAGGGTTGGGGATCACTGGTCTATATGATGATGAGGCCAGACTGCTTCCTGTATTTCCTGTATTTACCTGCTACGATTCCCACCCCTATAGGTCTGTGGTCTCTGAATCCCAATGCCAAATTAGTGGGAGAGAATATCTGACTGGCTGAGCCAGAGACCAGGTATCTACCTTGGTTCAGTTAGCCATAGTCAAGGGGCGGGGCCATGACCGATGAACCTGGCTACCGAGGCACCTACTCCTTTAGATCTGGGGTGTATTTCCCAAGGATGGGAAGATCGTGTGTTTGGCAGACATCTTCAAAGGTGACTGGCCTAATTCCTTGTGCCATTAGGGTATCATACCCAACTGTGATTGTGTGTTTTGAGGTCTGTGAGCTCGTTAAGGGCAGAGATTATCATTTTTTGAAACCCCATCTATTAAACATGCTTCTTGTTTTCTATATTTTATGATGCTTTGACAAGCCGAGTGAGGTTTTGTGGACCCGGAGAGGGATGGCCCCTGCCAGAGTTAGCAAATTCCTAGTGATAGCAGACAACTTGGCTCTATGAATGCCTTTGATATGCAAACCAGCCAATCCCAAGTCCATAGCTTCCTCCACCTCCCTTTCATCAGGTGCAGGCTGACCTGACACCATCCTCCTGCCCCCAATCACCCCAGGACCTGGTACAGACAACTAGGGACCACCCCTAGAACCCAGAGCCCTACTAAGCTGATTCAAATGAGCCTATCCTGAACTTGCTCAGCAGCTTACCCTGCCTCACCTGATCTTTCCCCTGAGAACCATAATAAAGGCTCCTTCACCTCCTGACTGACCCTGGTGCTTCTCTGTGTGCTCTGCAAGGTGTGGCATGGTGTATCCCCTTCTCCCGGGAACTGTAAGTAACGAACTGTCTTTTTAATGGTGGTTGTGTCCTGATCCATTGACCTTGTTATACAGGAATTAAAGCAAAATTCCAGGTATGTTTGTAAGAGAGCCCAGTATCTGGCATAGTATCTATCACAGAGAAGGCAAGTGATGAGTATTTGCTGAATCATATAGATAGAGACACAGATACATGGATGGATGGATGGATGGATGGATGGATGGATGGATGGATGATTGGATGGATGGATGGATAGATGGATGGATGGATGGATGGATGGATGGATGGATGGATGGATGGATGGATGGATCATCAGATGGATGGATGATTGGCTGGCTGGTTGGCTGGTTGGCTGGCTGGCTGGATTCATGGATTGATGAGCAGACCCTGGAGACTTTAGTGGAGGCATGGTAAGATGGTACGTGCCTGGACCAGCTCCAGGTGATGGCTGCCGGAGCCTCTCCTCCTGTACTGCTTCCTCTGTCATAAAAGCAATCACAGAGCCAGGTATGGTGGCACATGCCTGTAATCCCAGTACTTGGGCAACTGAGACAGGAGGTTCATAGGTTTGAGGACAGACTCAGCATTCTAGCAAGACCCTGTTTTGAAACAAAAATGTAAAAAGATTGGGGGTGTAGCCCAGAGGTAGAATGCCCTTGGGTTCAATCCCCAGTACCACCACCACAACAAAGCAACCACAGGTAATTACAGTGTAATAATACAATGGAGGGACCAGGTTACTCCTTGAAAAAAATAGCAATCAGACTGAAGACCTGGGGCAGAAGAAAAGGTGTGAGTTCCATGTCCCTGCTTTTTAAAGAGACCTTCCCTGTTTGTAAATAGAAATGATGAATGCGCGCACTCTGACATTGATGTCGCGACTTTCTTTTCTCTTCTTCACATGATCCTTTTCTAGGATTAGAAGAAGGAGAAGAAGAAGAAGAAAAAAAAGAATTGTTGTCCCTCCTAGTCAAAACTGGGGGAAACCAATACACTCAATGCTGGTTCATTAGACCTGTGGATGAATTATGGGACGTGGAGGGAAATCGTGCCTGGTGCGCACCTAATGAACCCAGGACCTCCGGTGATGGATGGATGGATGGAGGTGAACATTAATCTACTCTCGCTGGCTCTGATGATGTCATTTTTAACCAACCGTGAACTTCGCCCAGAAGCCAACCTGGAGATGGAGCCGCGATAATGGGGAGTGAGGTGGCCCAGGGAGAAATGTTAACCAGATTCCGGAGTCCTGACAGTCTGTGCTGCCAAGAGTTCATTTAAATGCTCTCTTTAGCTCTTGAATTAAAACAAGACAGGGCGAAAACTTTAATCAATCCAGTTCAGCCACCACACTCCGGCACGCCCGGGGAATAAAATGAAGGTCACAGGAGAAGTCCGGGAGAGAGAAGTTGACAGTTCTTGCAGATGAATGGGGTTATGCCAAATGGCCTTGCAGATGAAAGGGAGGCCTGGGCCGAAGCTCATTTAGAGCAGGGGTGGCCATCTGTCGATAGCCGGGGCAGATTCCCCATCCCTGCTTTTTCCAGAGAATACAATGTGTACAATGTGTGTGTGTGTGTGTGTGTGTGTGTGTGTGTGTGTGTTTATGTGTATGTGTGTGTATGTGTATGCATGTGTGTATGTGTATGTGTGTATGTGTATGTGTGTGTGTATGTGTGTGTGTGTGTGTACGAACTCACCTGCCAGAAGGAAAACACAGGTAAGGAGATGCTAAAAAGAAAAATATGCTCTCCCACGTTCACCCAATTGGAGACTTGTTTGTTAACTTGCGTGGTGAGTTAATTCACATTTCAGTGCCTGTGTTACTTCTCTGCATCATCAGATTGCTCTAGTCTGCATTCTGGAGCTCTAGGAAGGGTGAGGGCTCCAGCCCGGCGCACATCCCCCGGCCAGGGTGGCCTTGCACGACAGTGAGGGTGCGCAGCACGGAGGATGAGGAGCTGAGGGGTCCAGAGACCAGCTTCCCTCTGGACTTTGCTTAGCATCTGCAGACGGCCTCCTCAAGGCCCAGGGCAGGCAACGGCGCACTGTGTGCCAAAGCTAGGCCCAGAGAAGGCAGAGGAAAGGAGGCCAAAGGCCCACCACGGGGAGCCAGGAGGGACCGTGGACACCTGGGGCCCAGCAGCCACATCTCTGTGAAGGCAGCTCTGACACCCCACTAGGCACCCGTCCTACTGCCCCGGCTCTTCAGAGCCCTCTGGGACTCAGATTCCACCTGGGGAAGGAGCAGGGCCCTGTTAATGATGGCCGCCTCCTCCCATCTGCTCCACCGTGCATGAGTCTCCGCTGATTTTGATTTCCTTTCTCCCAAGCATCAGACCCCAAGTGCCGGACACACTGCTTTCTCTTGGCCTTCGTCCTTGTTCTTCTCCCTTCCTGAAATGTTCTATGCTGAAATATGTCTATGGCTCCCTTCCCACTTCACTGCCAAGGTCACATTGTCAGAGGCCTTCCCTGACCACCTTATGAAACTAACACCATCACCCTAGCCAGGTGTGGTGGCACATACCTGTAATCCTAGTACATGGGAGCTGAGACAGGAGGATCGCAGATTTGAAGCCTCAGCAACTTAGTGAGGTCCTCAGAAACTTAGTGAGACCCTGTTTCAAAATAAAGAATAAAAAATAAGCCGGGTGTGGTGACGCACGCTTGTAATCCCAGTACTTGGGAGTCTGAGACCGGAGGATCGGGGTTCGAGGCCAGCCTCAGCTACTTAGTGAGGCACTCCGAAACTTAGTGAGACTCTGTTTCAAAATAAAGAATAAAAAATAAGGCTGGGGGTGTAGCTCAGAGGTAGAATGCCCCTGGGTTCAATTCCCATTACTGCAAAAAAAGATTCCATTCTGCAGAAGCAAGGCTTGGCTCCTTTTCAATTGCTGCTGTATCCAGCACACTCAGAACAGCCCTGGTGCAAGCTGGGCGTGATGCCTCATGCCTGTAATCCTAGTACTCGGGAGGCTGAGACAGAAGGATCACAGGTTTGAGGACAGCCTTTGCAAGTAGTGAGACTCTGCAAAAAAAAAAAGGGCTGGGGATGTAGTTTGGAGGTAGAATGCCACTGGGCTCAATCCCTGTGCAGGAAGCTTCCTGAATGGGTGCACTGGTCCACAACAGGTACTGCTGGAGCACGGGGGTGGGGAATGCCAGGGATAAGCTTCTGTCTGCCCTCGGGGTCTCCTGTGGCAGCCTGTGCCTTGGGGACCCACCGTTTAGTCCCTTTCCTTCCTCCTCTACTTCTTCACTGCCTCAGTCCTGAGCAACTTTCTCTAGCCTGGGGCAGTGCAGCCTGGCTCAGACCCACACACCCATCTCGATCATGCATTCTTCCAAATCTATTATTTATGCCTAAACCGTCTGCCCCGAATCCGCCAGGCCCGAGGCTCCTTAAGCTCAAAAGCCTGACTTTGAAACACAGAAGATCTCCTCGGTGAGTTTCCAGAGGCCTATTTTGTAACGTGAAATCGAAGGCTCTATTCCTTTTACTGCATTTTTGCGACGTCATCGCTTCCCTGATGCAGGACGCCTGACTGTCCCTGTGGCTGCCTACACCGGAGGGGAGGCCAGAGGGTGAGGAGGTACAGGGGGTCGAGGGGAGGCCAGAGGGTGAGGAGGTACAGGGGGTCGGTAGAGGGAAACAGCCGCACACGCTCTCTAGGAGAGGAACTCCCACCTAGTGTTGCAGTGTGAAGAGCCTCAGTATCTCAATGAAAGCCCTTTCTTTCTTTGTGTGTGTGTGTGGTGTGTGTGTGTGTGTGTGTGTGTGTGTGTGTGTGTGTGTGTGTGTATGTATGTGTTCCTGGGGATCAAACCCAGGAGCATTCTACCTCCAAGCTACGCCCCCAGTCCTTTTTTAATTTTTTATTTGGAAATGGGGTCTCGTTAAGTGGCTGAGGGCCTCACTAAGTTGCCCAGACTGGCCTGGAGCCTGCGATCCTCCTGTCTCAGCCTCCCAAGTACTGGGATTCCAGGTGCGTGCCACTGCTCCCGGCTAAAAGCACTTTCTAATTGGTGTCACGGCATTAACAACTAAAAAAGTAATCAAGTGGAGCGCTGCCGGGGAAGGTGGGAAGCAGCGTGAACTGCTGTACTGCGCTCATTTGCTCCAGTGTTCCTGGAGAGAGGTCTAGCGATAGGAAAATAGGAGCCCTGGAAGAGTTTATCCTCTGATAGTGTGTGAGTCATCCCCCTGGTATTATAGTTAGGTATAAAATGTCCCCTAAAGAGCTCATTTATCAATGTTTGGAGCTGATGTAATTGAGTCATGAGAGTTGTAATCCCAGCCGTGGATAACTCCTTTGTAATGGATTTATCTGGGTGGAGACCCAGGCCAGCAGGGTGTGGCCTTGGGGAGTCTATAAATGGTTCCTCCTCCCTTGCTCTTGCTTCTGGCCTCCATGATGGGAGGAGCACGGCCTTGTGCTCTCCCTCTCTCTGCCTCCCACCGCCATGCCCCGAGATCCGAGGTCCTTGGCCTCCTGTGGATTGAACCTGAAACCATAAGAAAATAAATCTTCTTTCCTCTAAGCTATGTGGTCAGGTCTTTAGAATATGGCTGTAGGAATGCTGACTGGAACACTTACAATACTCCTTTGGGGAATACACTCCATGAGTATATATAGAAGAAATGAGTATTTGTTAGGAGGAAGAGAAAAGAAAGGAAAAGAAAAGAAAGAAAAAGCCGGGCGTGGTGGCACATGCTTGTAATCCCAGCATTCGGGAGGCTGAGACCGGAGGATCCGGGTTCGAGGCCAGCCCTCAGCTACCTAGTGAGGCACTCTGCAACTTAGTGAGACTCGGTTTTAAAAACTAGGGCTGGGGGTATAGCTCAGAGGTAGAATACTGCTGAGTTCAATCTCCAGTACCGCAAAAAAAAAAAAAAAAAAAAAAAGAAAGAAAGAAAAGAGAAACATGATTTGTCCAAAGATAATCATGGAATTTCTTTTTTATTTTAACGAGCAATGAAAATATCCAAGACAGAACAGTGGTTAAGCAGACTATGATGTGCCAGGCCCATGGGGCAGTAGCCAAGTCTTTGGGATGAGGGTAGCATAGCTGCTTTAACAAACAGGCCCAAGCTTTGGTAGCTTAAAGTGTACAAGCCATAGAAGCAGATAGTGGAATGGTGGTTGCCAGGGCTATGATGCTGGGGGTTTGAACCTTCAGTTATAAAATGAGAAAGTCCTGAAGATCTAATGTGTGGCATGCATGGTGATGTATTAATTAATCTGTGTTGGTCATTACACAATAGATACATGAATCATAACATTGTACACCTTGAGTATATTGAACTTTGTGTGTGTGTGTGTGTGTGTGTGTGTGTGTGTGTGTGTGTGTGTGTGTGTGTTACTGAGAAGTGAACCTAGGGTTGTTCTACCTCTGAGCTACATCCCCCACCCTAGTTTTAATTTTTATTTTAAAACAATGTCTGGCTAGGTTGTTGAAAGTCTCCCCATGTTGCTAAGGCTGTCCTCAAACCTGTGATCCTCCTGTCTGAGCCTCCCAAGTACTAGGATTATAGGAATGTGCCACTGTGTCTGACTCAGCTAAATATTTTAAATAATAAAAAAAGAAAATAAATGGAGTATTAGTATAAAAAAGAGGCTTTTCTCAATTTTTTTTATTCTGGTTATAAGTGCCTCTGATTGGCCAGGCATGGTGGAGCATGCTTGTAATCCTGGTACTTGGGAGGCTGAGACAGGAGGATTGCAGGTTCAAGGATAGCCTCAGCAAGTAGTGAGACTCTCATCAATCTAGTGAGACCCTATTTCAAAATAAAACTAAAAAAATAGGGCTGGGGGTATAGCTCAAAGGTAGGATGTCCCTGGGTTCAATCCCCAGTGTCACACACAAGAGAGTGCCTCTGATTGTATAAGATTATATATATATATATATATATATATTTTTTTTTTTTTTTTTTTTCCAGTACTGGGGATTGAACCCAGGGGCACTCTACCTCCAAGACCCATTCCCAGCCCTATTTTTAATTTTTTAATTCTGAAGCAGGTTCTCACTAAGTTGCAGAGGACCTCACTAAGTAGCTGAAGCTGGCCAAGAACCTGCAATCCTCCTTTCTCAGCCTCTCAAGTACTGGGATGACAAGCGCACACCACCACATCTGGCCTTAGAAATATATTTTAAGCACATGCAACATTGTCCTGCTCATTGGTATCATTGGTCACCACAGTTGACATCACTGTCCAACTGTTTTTCTCCTAGGTATGTGTTTGAACACTTAAGATCTTACTCTATCTGCCATCTTGTAGCTGGAATTTTTCATTCAACACTATTGCAGAGGTATTTTCCCTTGCCACTGAAATTATTTTAAAATGTTCATATCCTTATTATCTATTTTAGAGTTGTGCTAAAGTTTAAATGACTCCTTTTGGGGGGCCTTGTATCTGTATTTTACTGGTATAACACTGTCTAGGGAATATCCTTTACAAATAACTCAACCCACACATTTCCTTTCTTTTCTTCCTTTCTTTTTCTTTTCTTTCTTTCTTTTTCTTTTCTTTTCTTTTTTTCTTTCTTTCTTTCTTTTTTTTTTTTTTTTGGTACTGGGGATTGAACCTAGAGTCATTCTACCTCCAAGCTTTGCCCCCAGCCCGATTTTATTTCTTTATTTGGAAACAGTTTTATTAGGTTTCTGAGAGCCTCCCTAGGTTGCCGAGGTTGGCTTTAAACCTGCGATCCTCCTGTCTCAGCCTCCCAAGTACTGGGATTATAAGCATGCGCCACCATGCCCACTTTTTTAGGACAAAAATCCTTAAAGAGGAATTACCAGGTCAGAGAACATGAGCTTCTCCAGGTTCTGAATGCTCATCGGTGAAACGACCTTCTGAAAGGTCACGTCATTTATAAGTCCTCCCTGCTTCACCTCTGTGGCATCTGGCACTATCAATATTTCTATTTTTTACTAACTCAGTAAGTAAAAGTCTATGTCCGGTGACTTTGTTTTTAATATCTTTGATGACTTTTGCAACTGAATACCTCTCATATATACTAATATATACATATATATATATATTTATTAGCCAGACATTTGTATTTCCTCTTTTATAAATTACCTATGCAAAACTTTATCCATTTTTCTATTTCTTTTTCTTATTGATTCATGCAAATGCCTTATATAGTAAGAATATTATATTCACCTTTTGCCTGTCCTGTATGTAGCTAATATTTTTTCAAGTTTATTGTTGCTTTTGTTTATTTATTTATTTATTTAATCATTCATGTATTTATTTACTTATTTATTTGCAGTGCTAGTGGTTGAAGCCAGGGCAAGTGCTCTATCATGTGTGTTACACCCCCAGTCCTGCTTTTATTCTTTTTTTTTTTTTAACTCCCAGTACTGAGGGTTGAACCCAAGAGCATTCTACCTCCAAGCTGCATGCCCAGCTCTTCCTTCCTTCCTTCCTTCCTTCCTTCCTTCCTTCCTTCCTTCCTTCCTTCCTCCCTCCCTCCCTCCCTCCCTCCCTTCCTTCCTTCTTTCCTTCCTTCCCTCCTTCTTCCTTCCTTCCTCCTTCCTTGTTGCAGTACTGAGGATTGAACCCAGGGGCATTCTATCTTTGAACTACACCCCAGCCCTATTTTATTTTGAAACAGTGTCTCACTAAGCTGCAGAGGGCCTCACTAAATTGATGAGGCTGCCGGAAAACCTGTGATGCTCCTGTTTCAGCCTCCCATGTATTGGGATTACAGGTGTGCACTACTATGCCTGTCTATTTTTTGTTTTGAAATAGGGTCTCACTATGTTGCTGAAGCTGTCCTCGGATCTGTGACCCTCCTGTCTCTGCCTCCCAAGTACTGGGTTTACAGATGTGCACCATCACATCCGGCTCTTACCATTTTCTTAAAACATACAAGACACTGTGCATACAACTGGGTTTGAGCTAGCAGGAACATTAGACCTCCTTCTATCTTCTCTTTCATATTGTGTGTCACTGCTTGTATTCACAACTTGCCAAAGCTAGGAGAGGAAAAGATGGATTGTTTTGTTTGTTTTTTAGGGGGGAGGGGGCGGGGGGTATGTGAGAGTCAGTGTGAGGTTACAGTAAAAGAAAAAAATTAACAGCAGAAATTAAATTTAGGCATTATCTAGAAATTTCAGTTCTCCCTTATCCTTGTCCCCCAGATCTCCAGATGAGCGCTGATTGTGCTCAACAGGTCAGTCAACTGACCGAGGCTTATCGAGTTCCTGCCTTGAGCACCCATCATGGTGAGAGAGATACTGAGGTGGAAAAGACATTGTGTGTTGGAGGAGAGAAGCCCGTGTCAAGAAAGAGCCCAGTGCACTGGGCACTGTGGTGCACACCGGTAATCCCCGTATTTGGGAGGCTGAGACAGGAGGATCGCAGGTTCATGGCCAGCCTCAGCAATTTAGCCAGACTTTCAAGCAACCTAGTGAGACCCTGTTTCCAAAGCAAAAATAAAAATGGCTGGAGTGTAGCTCAGAGGTAGAATGGCCCTAGGTTCAATATCTAGTATCAAAAAAAAAAAAAAAAAGCCAAGCAAACTCAAACAACATACAGCCAAGGGCCAAAATAAACCACACACAAGGGCCATTTGTGAATCTTAACTGCTCCTGGGTAGGAAGTAGAAAACAAAGCAAAACAAAACAAAAAGTATATGTCATTTGGGGGGTAAGGGTCTGTTTAGAAAAGAAGTTGAAGAAATAACAGTAGTAGGTAGGTTTGGATTAAAAGCAGAGATGACATAAAATCGAGTTCCTGCTGGTCCTCTGGGGAGCTGCCCTGGAGGGACCTCTCCCCCGGGGCAGGTTGGGGCAGGTTGGGTCTGGTTGGGGCAGGTTGGGTCTGGTTGGGGCAGGTTGGGTTGGCAAGACAGAGACGGAAACTGCTGCGTGCTGAGTATGAGGGACGCGATGATTGGCTTGCCAGTTCTTAGAAAGCTATTTTCCATGAGTCAAAACTGAAGGATGGGGTTGGGCTTGTGGGGACAGAAGGTAGGGACAAAATGGAGGCGTCATCATGGAGACAAGGCTGTATATTTTGGTGGCATTTTATTTTATTATACATACTGGAAAATAAAGGTGTTTTTTTGTTTTGTTTTGTTTTTGTTTTTGTTTTCAGAGACCAGGACAGAGGTTTATTTAGGAAATTGGTGAAAGTGGTTTCAAAAAATGGTATGTTCCAAAGATCGGGACCAATATACCCACAGTTACCGGTATCTGGGATTTTCCTGGAATTTTTTTCTCATGCGAATGGAAAATGCCTCGCGCTCTGTTTCCCGATGGCTTTGCTCAGTCCCCGGGCTGTGCTCACAGCCTTCCTCTTTTCCCAGTTTTTCTTCTTCCATTTCAAAACAAAACAGCCAAATCGCTCCATATTCAAAAGACTGCGTCTAGACGGGGGCTAATTAAGTGCCCCCCCCCCCACTTCTCTCCATGGAGGACAATGGTAAAAGATCTGAGATCCACTCCACATAGCCCTGGGTAATCTTTTTTTTTCTGTCATCTTTAAGGATGATGCACAACGTGTGAAGCTGCCCCACAACCGAGGCCTAATTACGATTCTCCAGCGAGCGTGCCGCATTTTGGAGGAAGTCTTAAACGAGCACTTAAGCAGTAATGCCTGTGAGCACAGCACGGTGGATGTGGAGGAGCGCTGGACTCCTGCACCAGGAGGCGCCTCCTCCCCCGCGGCTCCCACAAGCACTTTTATCACCAAGTTATTAGCCCATTATGGTCTACGATTGTCTTTTACCACCTTTGATTTTTTTTTTTTTTCCTGGTGTCAGACATGAGGAAAGTGATATGTAATATGATCCAAAATGCTCTTGTTTGTTTTAATCTACTGTTTTAATATATTATGGCTTCCTGCCATTACCCTTCTCCGGCAGGGCCCCAGGGCCCCTTGGAGACAGCCTGAGTGTGGAATGTGCTGGGTACTTTGGGGCTTTGGTGCAAAGTGGGGGCACATGTGTTCCCGCCAGGTGGGGGCTCCAATGAGAATGGACCTGGAAGCTGGATTCAGAGGCCTTGGAGGTCGCTTGAAAAGGGGAGTGGCCTGGGAATTGAGCCATTGGAACCAGATCACTTCCGAGACCATTTCCAAACTGCGTTCCAGCAGGTGCTTCTTCGAGGTTGGGGGTCTGTCTTAGATTGTGCTGTGGTTGCTATAACTGAATACCATGGGCTGGGTGATTTATAAAGGAAATAACTATTTCCTACAGCTCTGGAGGCTGGGGAGTCTGAGGTCAAGGGGCTGTATGGGATGAAAGCCTTCTTGCTGGTGGGGTCTCTGGAGAGTTCCAAGGTGGTGCGAGACAGAGCGTATTTGCCAGAGAGAGCTTGCTTTCATAACAAAGCCACACCCTAGATAACCCATAGGGCTGTCAGTCAGGAGGATGGATTGAACCTTTGATGAGGGTAGGACCCTATGGCTTAATTACCTTTGAAATGTCCCACCTGGTGCCCCCTCTTAAAACTTCGCAATGGGGATTAAGTTTCAACATGAGTTTGGGTGGAGACATTCAAACCGTAGCGGGGTTTTTGCTTCTTGGGCTCGACATGGGTTTAGGATAGTTTCCCAAAATATAGCTTGCCAATGTTGAAGAAAGAAAGCTTCAACGTGAATCTTTTATTCGTGTGACATGGTCCCTAGCAATGTAACGCACGGTGGTTACGTACCAGCCTGAAAAACTCCATGCCTGGCTGTGTCACCCACTGGGTAAGCCTCTTCCCTCGCAGGGTCCCTTGGTCCTTCCTCTCTAAAAGAAGGGTGTGATACGAGGTCTTCTATAACTCCCAGCCATTCCTCTAAGCGCTGTCATCTCCCAGCCTTAACATAGACAGCAGTTCCTCTTCCATTCATGAGAAACTATTGGCTTCTGAATCCAGGGTCAGAGAGCTGAGCAAGGCCATGAATAGAGCCGTCTTTGTTGCAGTGATGATCACCAAAATAATTCTGCAAAGTTCTCTGGGAGAAGCCGGGCGTGGTGGCGCACACTTGTAATCCCAGCATTCGGGAGGCTGAGACCGGAGGATCCGGGTTCACGGCCAGCCTCAGCTACCTAGTGAGGCACTCCGCAACTTAGTGAGACTTGGTTTCAAAATAAAGAATAAAAAATAGGGCTGGGGGTGTAGCTCGGAGGTAGAATGCCCCTGAGTTCAATCCCCAGTACCGCAAAAAAAAAAAAAAAAAAAA
>PVLC010020922.1:0-28620 GCA_004027655.1 Graphiurus murinus
AGACATTTTGGAAGAGTGTCACTGTCACAAGAATAAATTTGAAATTTCTTAAAAGGTAATTATAATTTAATGAGATTTAGAGGCTTAACATTAAAAATGTAGCAAAACTGTAGAATTATTACCTATTAGATTGGTCCTTCAAGTATCATACTCCACAACTGCAGTAGTTGCTCACACTTTTAGTAAGATGTGCACTGCAGAAGATATTTTCAAAAAAAAAAAAAAAAAAGTTTCTCAAGGTTCTTGTGAAAAGAACCTTGTCCCTTGCCTAAGGAAATCTCAATTTTTTTAATTTATAGAAATTATATACAGTCTCTAACAGTAATTTCAATAGGCTTTTCATTTAAATTTTAGCCTCTGTAGATTCAATAGCATAAGCAATTATCTACTTTTTAAAAATAGTATTTTGAAACCAGTGGCACATGCTTGTAATCCCAGTACTTAGGAAGCTGAGACAGGAGGATTACAGGTTCGAGGCCAGCCTTAGCAACTTGGCAAGGCCCTCAGCAACTTAGTAAGATGCTGTTTCAAAATAAAAAGGGCTGGGGGGTATTGTTTGGAGGTAAAGTGCCCCTGGGTTCAATCCCTAGTACCAAAAAAATAATAATAATACTTTGAAATTTCACATTGCTTTTTACCTTTATATATCCAGTGGCTGGTCTATAACTTATCCCTATATAATATTTTAGATTTTTTTTCCTATAAGTTTTGGTTCAAGGGTTTTTCTGTGCTTTGTTTTTATTATATAATCAGAATACATTTCCATTTATTTAAAAATGATCTGTATGCTGTCATCAAATTTATTGAGTAAACCATGCCAGGCCCACTTGTCCATTTCCTTTTTTAAAAATAAGAGATAACATGAAATAAAAATAAAATAACATACAGTAAAATATACATAAAGTATATTAATCATAAGCATACTTCTTCATGATATTTCACAAATATATATATATATTCATATAAAGATCATATCAAGATACATATGTATATGCTTAGATCATAATATAAAAAATACCAGATTCCTTAGTGTCCTTGCCCAGTCTACACCTCCCCCCGAAATAACTAATCTTCTATAAAGAAGTTAGTTTTATTTTTCCTTAAATTATATGTGGGATGTGAATATACAGTATATATTGTTTTATACTTTGCTTCTTTATTAGCATATTTGTTCATTTTTATTGCTGTTGACTATTCTTTTTTTTTTTTTTTTTTTTTTTGGTTGGAAAGACATTTGCAGCATTTTATTCATGTCAGTACATTTCATTATTCCAGCACTACTAATATGACCATCTATGTTATTTCCCTTTGAAGAGGGCCATCCTTCAAAAAAACCTGGGCTGGATTTCCATGATGTGCTTAACTTCTGGTCAATAATTTTTCTCTTTACTAAAAAGTAACACCTGATCACAAGAGAAAGAAAAGGAAAGACTGAGAAAAATTTGCAAAAACTTATCTCTGCTAGAAATAATTCATGGCTCATAATAGTCTCACAGGGCTGTGCTTTCTATTGGAGGCTTTTTTGGGGGAAGAGTTTTTTCTCATGTTTGCTCATGTAACAAGCTGCCCGATGTATCCCAAAGGGAAATGAGAAATAGTCTCCAGAAAACAAGGAGGTGGTCCTCCAGGAAAGGAGTCCTAATGGCTCCTAGGGGTGACAGAGTCATTCTGCCACGGTAAGGGGGCAGAGGCAGTGACTCTCCATCCCCAACTGTCAGAAATAAAAAGTAGATCCAGATGAATCAGGGAGGTAGTAAATAGCTGAAGAACCCTTGGGCTAGGATCTCCAGGACAGGAATGGTGGTGTGACCAAGAAAGCCAGAGCTGCAGAAAGTGACCGAGGGCAGGAAAGTGGGAAAAGTTCCACATTTCCCTCAGGACCCACAATAAGGCAGCGCTACCAGTCGGAGCCTTGCGCTTTTCTGCTGAGACGAGGGTCCACCGAAGGGGTTCAGCATTGAAACGATAAGGAACACGTGGAAGTGAAGTCAAGTTCCTTTCTCCGTCCAGTAACACCAAAGGAACTCTACTGCTGGTGTGCGGGTGGGGACAGGTGCCCAGGGGAAAGCAGAGCTGTCTGAGATGAGGCTCTGAGTTCTAGCAGTAACCCAGTAGTGGCCCCTGCATGCTGTACACTGCATCTGAGGGCTGCATCCAGGGAAGGATCACCTCTGCTGGTGGCACCGGGAGGGCACTCCGCAACCCTTCAGTCCTGGTGCTCAGCAGGTCCTCTGCACCTGTAAGCAACTGCTCAGCCCATTCCGTTCCAGGCTTTTCAGTTCTGCAGAAAGCCTGCCAGGCAGAAGGCTGCAGCGTCTTCTAAGGCCCTCTCCTGTGCTGGTGCCCTCCTGTCCTTTGGGCTGAGGTGTGGGCTAGGTTTGCTTGTTGGTAGACCTTTGTTCCCAGCTTCTGATTAACCTCACCACCACTGTCTCTGCTCTCCCTCCCCCCCCCCACTTTTCTGGACCTAGATAAAGTGACACTTCCATAGTTCATCAATTCTACACACATTTATTAGATACTTGTAAAGCCAAATATTATCCTCTGACACTTTAATTTCTCAAACTGCAGAGGAAGATAAGGAAGACAAGCAAGTGCCTGGAATGGAGTGTGCTGTTGACTATTCTATTATATTCATTTATTCTTTCACCTGGTTGGCACTTGAGTTCTTACCAAGTTTTGACAAATAAAGCTGCAATAAACATTCTGTGTGTTTTTGTGGATAGGTGCACTCATTCCTCTTGGGTCTCTACTAGGAGTCCTGGGGTTGGCGCATGTTTTGTTTTACTAAAACCCACTTTCCAAAGTGATTGCACCATTTTACACTCCTACCAGTGAACAACATGTGAAAGTTCCAGTTGTTCTACATCCTTATACTTTTAATTTTACTCACTCTCAGATCTTTCAATTTTACTCATTCTAGTGGTTGTGTAATGGTATCTTACTGTGGCTTTAATTTATATTTCCATGATTACTTATGTTGAGCACATTTTTTTTTTGCTTGTTAGCCATTTAGATACTTCTTTTTAAAGTACTTGTTCAACACTTTTTTCCTACTTGTAAACTACCATGTTAAGTGACTGAGATGTGGGGGTTTATTTTAGCAATTACCATTACTTTAACTAGTATATTTATTAATATTGCAGATGTTGTTAATGTGACTAAATATGATGTTTATCTGAAAACAGAACCATTATTGATTGGGTATAATTTTAGGCGAGCCAAAAATGATAATAAAGGAGACAGTCAAAAGGGCAGGGCCAATGCCTAAGAAGATTGTTGCTGAATATTGAGGCCCACACAGACTCCAGTGCATCCCTAACAGTTAGTGACTTAAAAAAAAATGAAGGGAATATATAAGGAAGTGTAGGAGTAACTGTGAGCTCTCTTAGGCCCATGAACCACATTATTGTAACCATAGTTACAGTATGGAAGGTGGATTGGTATGGAAGAACTATGTCCTTCCTCATTAGTATGGTTGTAAGTATAAAATGAGTCAGAAAATAATACGTTTTAAATGCTCATATATGAATAGAATTGGTTGTCTCTAGGGAAGTTGAACCTATGACTAAGAACAAGTCTGAGGGAGATTTTTCACTTTTTATGTTTGAGTATTGTACCATACAAATATATTGCCTAAGTAAAAATACGTTTTTAAATGTAACACTTTATGATTCGCTGTGAGCATTGATTAATATGGGTGGGAAGATACAACTTTACTGGATTTGAACAAAATTTCTATAAAATCTTGCAAAGTTGGTGACTCCGTTTGCAAAATTGTAACAATTTAGTAAGTATGTTTAATGATATCCTTCTCTTGTGCTCATAAAATTTTAATTATTACACCTATTAAAGTCAGTGTTGAAAGAAGCCGAACTTAAAACTGTATCTCTGAATCACCATATCTCAAAATGATAAGTCAAGATTTTTAAAAATGTTGACACATATTCAGTTGCATTGCTTATTTAGAAAGTTATGTTGCATCATAATATATTAGTAATATATAACACTCCAAAAGTTCCATCAAATACCCAGCTGCTATGGGAGCTCAGAGGACATCTCTGACTAGAATATTCAAGGCTGCCTCAGAGATGGGACTTGAGCTAGACTTGACAGCTGATGGCACTGGAGTAGGAAGAGGATGAGAACATTACAGAGGAGACAGAGGGAACTGACAAGACTTGTCTGGGCCACTGAAACAGCTCTCAAAGTGGGGGCTGTAGCGTCCACAACAGCATCACTGAAGTCATTGTTTAAAATGCTGTGCTCTAGACCTACTAGCTAATTGTGTGTGTGTGTGTGTGTGTGTGTGTGTGTGTGTGTGTGTGTGTGTGTGTGTGTGTTTACTGGGGATTAAACCCAGAGGCATTCTACTTCTGAGCTATACCCCCAGCTCTTGATAAGTTTTTTTGTGCATGGTAATGGGAGTTGAACCCAGAGTCATTCTACCTCCCTAGCCCTATTTTATTTTTTGTTTTGAGACAGGGTCTTGCTAGGTTGCTGAGAGTCTCACTAATTGCTGAGGCTAGCCTTGAACCTATGATCCTCCTGTCTCAGCCTCCCAAGTACTAGGATTACAAATGTGCACCACCACACCTGGCCCCTGGATAATCTTTATGCTTACCAAAATTTGAGAATTTCTTACTTCATGTAAATACTCTCAGTGATACTTGCATTTATATTGCAGAGACACTACACATTGCTTTTAAAACAACAAAAAAAGCAGCTATCAGTTCCAGAAAGGGAAACTGAGGAATGGCTACATGGGAAAGTCAACCCTAGGTTAGCCATATTGCTCATACTTAATTCCATTTAAAGCATTTGTGTTTCCTTTGAATACAGAGCACGCTACTGCTATGTAATAAATGGAAATAGAAAGTTCAGTTCTGTGCCTCTTTTTGAGTGTTAGAAAGTTTGATTTCTTTGAATTCTAGAAAGGCAATGATACTGGTGCCAGATTCACTCCCTGTCCATGGTGAATTCAAATGCACTTTGCAAACTCATTGTGAGTGTTTCTAGAACTGGAAAGGTGCTTGTGTCATTGACTGCTCTTCACCCTGTGCCGGACTCATTTTATTGGTTTTGGTTTGTTTTTGTTTTTGTATATGGTGCTAAGGATTGAACCCAGGGACAGTTTACTTCAGAGTTACACCCACAGCCCTATTTTTTTTTATTTGGAAACAGGGTCTTGCTAAGTTGCTGATAGCCTCGCTAAATTGTTGAGGCTGGCTTTGAACCTACGACCCTCCTATCTCAGCCTCCCTAGTACTGGGATGACAGGTGTGTTCACCAGCCTCGCTTGTTTTGTTTTGTTTTAATCCCTATGTTCCACACCTTTGTTACCACTAACACAATTCTAAGGTAAACTGGAAATAATGACTACCAGTCCTAGAGTTTTTAAACTCATATTGCCCATGAGCTATTTCTAAAACAATTCATGGAACTCATAATGATCATATTAATATTTAAGATAGCCTATTTTTGCCACAAAACATTGTATTCCAAAATGTCATGTTCCATGATTGATGTGAACATACTGAAGCCTCAGTGCAAGTGTTATCATTTTGTGATAAGGGGTTCGTTCTCCCCCTACCCAGATGAGATGGAAGACATGATAACAGTTAAAGGCTACCTTTAGTTAATGTATGTTAAAGTAACAGTAAAAGGGTAATCCCACTTTAAACTGTCTTGTATTTATCACTCAAAAATGGGGACATTTGACAAAAAAAACCTTTAACTTCTAAAAATCAGATATGACATAAGTGCTACTCAGAAGTGCAGAGTCATTAGAATATATTTCAGGGGCATGCAAACTGGTCTGCAACTAAAGGGATGGTCTTCATGAGGGAGTGACTTTCAGGTTGAGGTCAGAAAGAGGAGTAGAAGTGAGTCAGGTGGAGTAGGAGAAGCAGCCTTCTAGATAAAGGCTAGTGAAAGTCTTAAGAATGTGCCGGGCGTGGTGGCGCACGCTTGTAATCCCAGCATTCGGGAGGCTGAGACCGGAGGATCCAGGTTCGCGGCCAGCCTCAGCTACCTAGTGAGGCACTCCGCAACTTAGTGAGACTTGGTTTCAAAATAAAGAATAAAAAATAGGGCTGGGGGTGTAGCTCGGAGGTAGAATGCCCCTGAGTTCAATCCCCAGTATCGCAAAAAAAAAAAAAAAAAAGTCTTAAGAATGTGATCTTGTTTTTAGAAGAATACGAGGAGCAATGATAACAATAATAGACTTGCCAATGCTACCTAATTGATTAAGTAAGAAAATTACTAAGCAAAAGCATTAGCCTAAGCAAATGTACCTAAGTAAATTTATACTAAAGAAATCACCTAAGGCCTCATCACTTAGATTATCAGTTTGGTAAAGATGAATTATTTCCATTCGTGTTAGGACCTGGAAGAACATAAATCTAGATTCTAACTACATTCCATATAGCAACATAAATCCCAGCTAGATAAAAAAAAAAAGTATAAACATTTTTAAAAATGAAGCCAGAAAAGTACTAGGAGAAACTGGATTGTACCTTTTTATAACCTGGCATGGAAATGGCCTTTCTAAGCATGAGTCAACAGGCAAAAAATGTAAGAAAAAGAGCAATAGATCTGCCAACATAAAAATGTAAAATGCTTATAAAACATAAGAAAGCTAAAAGAAATCACTAGTGGGTGAAATCTTTGTAAATATATAAGCAAAGTGCTAAAAGCCCCTACAAAGGAAGAGGTCTTTGTAATCAGGGAAAAGGTCAAAACAATGAAGCCAAAACAAAATAGCCATAAAAGGTCAAAACAATGCCCAAAGTATTAATAACAATTACCGATCAATTAGTGTTGCGTTCTACTAGGGATTTTAAGAGAAAAATGGTGTGAGCAGTATGAGTACAACAATCTCAGGTAGAAATTCCCTTGATGCAGTAGCAGTAACCTCCAAATGCAGATGTCATAAACAGGCAGTCTCAGGCCCCAACTGAGAAGCTCAAATCATATGGCTTATCACTGAAACAAAAAGAAACAGGAACGATATAGTGAAGATTAAAACATTTAGGAGGGGGCCCAGGACAGGTGGGAGCGTCACATTACCTAACTCCTTGTTACACAGTGTCGTCTCCTCTGTGCCACATTAGCCTTCCCCTCTGACAATTTGATCTTGGGGATCATAGTTGAAACTGGAAAAGGAGAGGGCCTCAGCGGTGCTCAGAGCCAACACATACTTGTTCTATGCAGGGACAAGTATGCCTCGTTAATGGCCTGCTGAGGGCCATGTTTTTAGTCTGAGTTTCTGGGTTAGAGCATACATGGGGCCAAATGGCTGTTTTAGGGATAAGGTAGTTATAGGTGTACAGGTGACATCATCTGTACCTTACCAACTTGGCCTTTCTTGTCCTATCCTGTTTTATATGACTCTTCTTCCATCCTTTTTACACATAATCCATTGGCTCTCTATGTCTTATCTTAAGTATTCCGCCTCTCTCACAAGCTACTTGTTTACCCATTATACTTAACATGAGTTTCATATATTCTTTTTTTCCCCTTTAGAACAGAATTGAATACTCTCATAAGGCAGCAAACACATATGAAATAATTTGCTTTAAAAATAAAAAAGAAGTTAGGTATGGTGGCACACACCTGTAATCCCAGTACTTGGGAGGTTGAGACAGGAGGATCATAAACTCGATGCCAGCCTCAGCAATTTATTGTGAGGTTCTCAGCAACTTAAGGAGACCCTGCTTCAAAATAAAAAATTAAATAGTGCTGGTTGTGTAGCTCGTAGGTAGGATGTCCCTGGGTTCAATCTTCAGCACTACATTAAAAAAAAAAAGAAAAAGAATTGTTCAATGTAGGACAGAGAAAATAAATTACTGTATAAAATGGAATACTGACTGTTAAAACTAGGAATGTAGATATTCATTGACAAAAACCAAAGTGTCCACTTTATATTATCGAGTGAATAGGCTTCAAGAACTTTATAGGTAGTGTCTCGTTTGTGTCCTAAAATATATACATGCATATCACATTTTCTGTGTGTATACAGACAAATGTCTAAAAAGGCTCATCTTCAAAACATTAACAGTAATTTTGTATGCCTGAAAGATTTGGGGTGATTTTGCATTTTTCTCATTTTTATACTATTACAGGTGAAGTTTGGGGGTACTACAAAAAGCTATCTTACTCATAATCTAAAGAAAATTAAGATCAATTAAGATTTTTAAATTTTCAGATTGCCAGTATTGTGCTCTGAAGAGAATATAAGCCTTTGAAGTAAGATATACCCATTTCTGTTTAGTAGTCATATAAAACTGGGTACTCAACTAGCCATGGCTTAAATTTCCTAGTCTGTAGCATAAGGATAATAATAAGTGCCTTAGAGAAGGTAAGAACATGTGCAAAGAACATAGCACGAGGAGCACATTAGTAGCCTAATAAATGTTCTTCTACTCCCATATTTGATGTAGTACCTAATTCTCTCCTGCCCTCTGTTTCATTCCTGATGGTATAAAAGGCCCTACTAGTCACAGTGCTGATAAATCCCAGGAGTTGTAGTACTCTTTCCAAGACAGTTGGGCTCATGGTATCTTGATTACAGTGGCTGTGGTCCAACAAAACTGATAAGGGGATCTAATTCTCCCCATTTTCCATTATAAAGTTGAAAGCATAGTGTATGCTATTGGACCTAATAAAGTCATAGTCAAGTAACTTCAGCTTGGGATTAGACTGCACCTTCACAATCTTTCGTGCGTATAAGATCATCTAGAGCAATGATTCTCAAGTCTTTTCAGACCTGACTTCCTTGTTGGTAACATCATTGTTGCTGTCTTAAGATTTATAGGTAATATACTGCATACACATTTTTAAATGGTCATAATTTCTTGACAGTAATGTAAAGGAGGAACGCAAAGGAATAATTATAATACATACTTTGATGTGTAAATGGCCCTGTATGATTAGCTTTATGACAATGTAGTACTCAGATGCTTGTACATGTAAGTAGACTCACCATGACTGTGGTGAATGTCGCAGTTCAAAGTGTTCCCATGGACACCCAAACACCACCAGCCACGTGTTCATTGAGGACGCATTTCCAAAATGGTGAACAACTTTTGGTAGAGTTGTTCCGCAAAAGCTAACTTTCCTGTCATTCACAGAGTGATTCAATTCCTGAAAAAATTAATGTATATTAAGATACTGCAGAAAATACTCTCTATTAACAATTAGAATTAAGTGGGGACCTCATTTAAAATGTGGATTCCTGCCCACCTCTCCCCAGCCATGCCCAGAAGTTTTTGCCTCCAGAGGCCTAGGATATGGCCCAAGAATCTCTGGCTGGTGATTCTGCATCAGGTATTCATTTTCTAAAGCGACTAAGGGAGGAAAGGCTGTCCTGGAGAAGTAACGTAAGATGAAAACTTAGAAACCAGAAGCCCAGGCTGGCCATGTTCATGCAGTGTGATGTGGTGGAGGGAAAATTAAGGAATCTAGGATAAGAATGTTCTAGAATAGGAATGCCTTGGTTTCAGACACTTCTCTGCTGTTTGTAATTGCCTGACTTGGTACAAAGTCTCTGGGTCAATTTTCCTCATCTATAAAAATGAACACGTTACCTGCAGTATGGAGGGGTGGGGGGGGGCCTGTGGTTTCAGAGACCCTTTGAAACTTACTCTGTTTATGAAGACTATGAAAACTCTTGACAGAAGACAGTTTGTAAAATGAAATATGTTAACCATGTAAACTCCTTATTATGATGGAGCTATGTTCATGCTTTGGAAGAATTTGATCAGGTGTTTCCACTTTCTCCAAAATCCTGTTTGAAACCAGAGAAAGCAAACCAGAAAGAAATTTAGCCAGCCTACCCCTCCCCTCCTAAACTAAAAAGGCACCAACTGGGCTCCAGTCGGCCCAGGCTTCCATTTTCAGCTCTTTCATTCCTCCTTGCGCCCTCCTCCTTTCCTACACCGACTACCAGCCTTTCTACCTCTCTGAGGACTTTTTACTCTGGGGGCTTATCACTTCCTGCACTCTGTGCTTTATCGTCCCAGATTTCCGTCACCTGCCCCCTGCCAGCCCTTTGGTTTCTCCCCTTTGTTGGGGGAACCTCCGACAATCCTCTCCCACTCTTCCTCAAGGAGAGGGTAGGGGGGTCCGGGTCCTGCAGTGCGCTCTCGCAGCTCTGACACTAGCCCACGCTATACCTCGGACCCCGCACCTCCCCACATCCCAGTGGCTCGCTCTGGCCTGCCTGCAGCTCTCCGGGTATCGCGTGCGCGGAGCTGGAAGCGTCCAGAGCCGCAGGTATCCATGCCCAGTCACGCAATCACCTATCTCCATCCGACTCGCCCGGCTGCAAGAGGCTGGAGCCTAGCTCTTCTTCCTCCTTGGCCTGGGGTGCCCCTCGTGGACTGAGTCCCTAACCACCAAATCCCGAGCTCCTCGTCACCCATGTATCCCGGAGCGCCGCGCTGGGGCAGCGCAAACCCGGCCAAGGCTCGCGGTGCAGGAGACATCCGCACCCGCGCGGATCGCTAGCTGCACAGAGCGCGGGTGCCCGCGGAGCCAGTCACCCAGCCAGCCAGCGCTACTGCGGGGAGCGTGGGTCCTGAGCCCGGGAAGGGTGGGGGGGCCCGGGAGGCGGACACCTCGGGAACGCCGGATCAACGCCGCGGTGCTGCCGGCAGGACTGCAGTGCCGCCTCTCCCGAGAAAACCCACACGCTCGCACGCCCGCGCGCGCGCGGACGCACGTGCACACGGGCCGGGGAGAAGGCGAGCGAGAGCCTGGGAGTGCTGGGCTCCTGGCAGCGATGGCATCTGCCCTCAACAGCAAAATTCACCCGCCCGGGACGTGCCCGAGCTCCAAAGCCGACGCCCACGGTGGCGCGGGCTGGAGAATGGACTGTGATCCCGAGATGCACGTCAAAATGTGCAAGAAGATCGCCCAGCTCACCAAGGTAAGGGAAGCCACTGCGGCGCCCAGCTGCGTGCCTGCAGCTCCCGGGGCCAAGGAGGGAGGGAGGAAGCGGAGGGCAGACGCGCCGCCCGGAGGCCCGCGCCGAGAATCCGGGCAAACTTTGTCTCGGAGGCCAACCGGTCCTAAATCTGGGTGACTTGACCTTCTGGGGGCACCATTCTACAAGCACCGGATCCGATCGGTGCCAAGAAAACTCCCGCCTGCAGCCTGCTTGCTCCTTCTCCGAGCAGGTGGGCTGTGCTTTTCCCAAGGTGGAAGGCGAGTGTGACGTGTGTGTGTGTGTGTGTGTGTGTGTGTGTGTGTGTGTGTGTGTGTGTGTTTCCTTTGCCAGCTGTGCAGTAGTGATCGTGCTTGGAATGTTGTGGTTTCTTTCAACGCCCTACTTTACAGCTTGCGGAGATCATGTGAGCTCTATTTAAACACTCGATTCATTTATTCCTTCATTCAACAAATATTTGAATCATTTGTTGAGTGCCAGCAAGCTTGCGTGGCACCGTACTAAACCTGGAAGGCAGCCCAGGGGACTTACTATCAGACTGGCTGCAGACGTGTGGAGAAGCCCCAATGAGGGAAAGCGCGGTTCACTATATAATTATGGGATTAGAAAGGACCTTGGGAGGTCAGCCAGCCCATCTCCAGAACCTCCCCTGACTGAGTGTTTTATGGCGCTCTGCAGCTGCCCAATCAGGAGCTCCTTTTCATAGATCCCCCCTTGTGCCTGTGTGTAGATGACGGAGACAAACATCCATCCCTGTCTTGTGTAGAGGGTTTGAACGAGTGCGTGATGGAGTTCTGTGCTTGGGGCTTCCTTTTGGTCTCCTAATAAACTCACGATACCATTCCTGCCAGTGAAGGTCAGGGCCGGATTCTGGCCAGGAGGGGATGGAACATGCTCTTTCCTCACTATCTTCTTCTGTCTTCTCACACCCACTTTTTTTGTGGGATCTCTGGCACTTCCCAGCCTCATCGTTTTTCAGAAGGAATAGAGCACAGAGGCTGGGGAGGGAACACTACTAACAGCCTTATCTCACCCTTTCCAGTTAACTTGCCCATGTCCTTTGCACAAGAGTCTATCTCTAAACAGTCATCTCTTTAGTCAAAGGCTGGAAAACAGGAATAGATATGACCCAAGGAGGCCTTGGCATGTACAACTGGCACTATGAATCTAACCTACATTCATTTAAATAGTTGAGAGCAGTAAAAAAAAAAAATGTATTTATTCAAGTACCTGGAAAGACCCTTGGCATAGTATAAGGGATCTTCACAGAATCTAAACTATTTTTGGTGACACAAGGAATGAATATTGAGAACTAGAAGATAGTAATATATCATCACTCCCTTACAATCAGTTGCTTAGAAAACATTCCTGCATCATTTGCTACATTAGAGTATGAGTGCTGTAGAAGTAGAAACAAAGGATATGTCTTGATGGGCAGGAACGAGAGAAATCTATGGAAGAAAAATGATCCTTGAATTCAGTGTGAATTTATGGCATGCCTACTATGTGCTAGGCACTGTGTTGAATATTGCTTGAAATTTAGTAAGACACAGCCCCTGCCCTTGTAGCATGCCAACACATAAACAGATCATTTCAATATAGTATGGTATGGTATATAGTATGGTAATCATTCTATTCAATATATTATGTGCCTATCACTGAAGATACAAGAGTAGAGAAGGCAGACATGATCCCTGGCACATAGTAGGCCATGTTTCTTATAGTATGTTCTCTCTGTGACAGATCAAAGTTGGTGATTATGTAGTGCCTCTCTTTACCATTTTTCATATCAATTGCTTAAATTAGAAAAGTTTGATATTGATAAGCCACCTTTCTTTTGGCTACTATTTATATCACATGCATTTTCCATATCTGCACATTTAATCCTTCCATGAGTTTTATTTTATGTATGTCTCCAATAGTTTAACTTAATCCAGGTGCATTTGTTGTGATTGCTGTTTGGACTTATTTTTCCATCGTATTTCGTGTTTTTCACTTACTTTCTCTTTGCTTCCCTTTTCTCCATGCCTGCCCTCTATTGCATTAGTAATCTATGCTCTATTCTGGTTTGAGAGCTCTGTGCCCTATTTCTATTCTCAGAATTATCTTTTTCAACATCTCGATATTTTCTCACAATTTTATTTAATTATTTTTCCTAAAAAAGAGCTTTGCATACTTTACCCACTCATCAGCCCTCCCATTTCTAACATCTTGTCATGCTGATGAGAGTTTTATTTTCACTTTTTAAATTTAGAAATAGTTTTTGTAGTTAAAGTTAATTAAACTTACTGACATTTTATCGATTTTTCTGCTCGTTTTTTAAAATTCAAAGTGTTCCCTTTAGGTTCACTTTTCTTCTGACGGAAGTTCATCTTTTACTGGTTTTCTTTCTGTAGGTGGTTGTGATTGGGGAGGGAATTCTTTGTATATTTGAAAATGTCTTTGATTTACTTATTATTATATGACAATTTATTTGGGTATAAAATTCTACTGAATAGTTATTTATCTACAACACACTGATAATAGTACTCCATTATTTTCTGGTACTAATTCTTGTTAGTTAAAATTTTTACTACCGCCGGGCGTGGTGGCACACGCTTGTAATCCCAGCATTTGGGAGGGTGAGACCGGAGGATCCGGGTTCGCGGCCAGCCTCAGCTACCTAGTGAGGCACTCCGCAACTTAGTGAGACCCTGTTTCCAAATAAAGAATAAAAAATAGGGCTAGGGCTGCAAAAAAAAAATTTTTTTTTTACTACCAACCTAGTTTTCATTCCTTTGTAGGTAATCTGCTTTTTTTTTTTTTTTTTTAATCCTTGATAACACTTCACATTTTTTGTTGTTGATGTTTTCTTTTTTCTTTTTGTGTTAATGGGGATTGAACCCAGGAGCATTCTATCTCTGAGCTACACTTTCAGCCCTATTTTAGTTTTTATTTTGAAAAAGGGTCTCACTAAGTTGTAGAGGACCTCCCTAAGTTGCTGAGACTGGCCAGGAACCTATGATCCTCCTGCCTCAGCCTCCCAAGTACTGGGACTACAGGCATGTACCACCAAGCCCAGCTTATTGATCTTTGATATCCAGCAGTTTCACTAGAATTGGCTTGGTATTAGTTTATCTTTATCCTCGGCAGAAAAAGGAGAGTGCTTTCTTTAATCCTGTAAAATTATCCGTGATTTTTCTCCTGAAATATTGTTTCCCTACCTTTGTCTCCATTCTCTTTTCTGGAACGACCACTAGGTGAGTGAGAAAGCTGAAACATTATTTTCATATACTTTTACTGGTGCGTTGTAATTGTAATTGTAATTGTGCATCATAGTGTCTCTATGTTGTATCCTAGTGAGTTTGTAAATCTTGCCTTCCAACTTGCCAGCCCTCAAAATAATTTGTCCAACCCAGAATCTTTCCCATCTACTAAGTTTTAGAATTTTAACAATTATACTTTTCATTTCTAAGATTACTGCTTCTATTTTCTTTCCACCTGATTTTGATTAATTATTTCTTGATTAATTTTTACAGCTTAATCTAGGTATAATTTATACATCAAAATGCCTCCTGTTTTATGTGTGTAATTCAACATTTTTAGTAAATTTATAGTCATTAAACCATAATCATAACCCAGTACTAGAGTATTTCCATCACCTCAAAGAAATCTAAGCCTGTGTCTATTTTTAGTTAATCCTTGTTTGTATCCTCAGCCCTAAGCAACCTTTAATTTACTTTCTGTCTCTTTAGATTTGTCTTTTCTGGATATTTCATCTGAATGAAATCATATAATTTGGATCCTTCTTATCTGGCTTTTTAATTTAATTGCTAAATCTTAGCATAATGTGTTTAAGAATTATCCATGTTGTAACACACATAACTAATTCATTTCTTTTTATAGATTATTGATTTATCTCTTATAGGGAAAAGACATTTTGTTTTTCTGTTCAGCAATTGACAGATATATCCACTTTCTTGGCTATTATGAATGATACTGCTATGAATATTACATTCAGGTGCAAGTCTTTGTGTGCTCTTGGATGGATACTTAGGAGTAGAATTGTTAGATTATACGCTACATTTATGTTTAACTTTTGAAGAAACTGAGAAATTTTCTTCCAAAGTCACTGTACCATCTTTTATTCTCCGGATTCCTGGTATATCCCCAAGCACCCAATTCTCAAATCACAGTAAAGTACAAATATTTCCATACTCCATTTATAATTATCTTTCTCTTTTTATGCTTATTATTAGAATTTTAGTGATACATAAGAGCTGTACATATGTATGGGGTACAATGTGATATTTCAATACATATATATAATCTGTAATAATCAGATCAAGATAATTGGTATATTCATCACCCCAAACACATCATTTTTTGTGTGTGGTGGGAATGTTCAAAACCTTTTCTACTAGCTTCTTGGAAATACACAATTAATTATTATCAACCATATTTACCTTACTGTGCTATAGAACATTAAAAGTTGTTCCTCAGGTCCAACTGCACCCCTGTACCTGATAACCATCCTTTCTCCTTCCCCTCACCCCTCCCAGCCTCTGATGCCTCTGATAATCACTACTCTCTACCTTTATGACACCAACTTTCTCATCTTCTCAGCTTTCTTAGCTTATGAGCTTATAAGAACATGGGTGCAGTATTTATCTTTCTGTGTCTAACTTATTTCACTTAACATAATGTCTTCCAATTCCATCCATGAAGTTGCAAATGAAAAGATTTCATTGTTTTCTATGCTTGAATAATATTCCATTGTGTGTGTGTGTGTGTGTGTGTGTGTGTGTGTGAGAGTGCACATGCTACATTTCCTTTGTCTACTCATCCATGTATGGACACCCAGGTTGGTTCCATATCCTACCTATTATGGATATACATTCATCCCTCTATTTTTTTTCTTGATGCTTTTTCTCCTGAAATATCTTTATCTGTAAAATTTTGATCTTGATTATCTTAAAATCCCAGTTCTTCCAAGAAGTACCTTTGAAAAATTTCATTTTCTGATTAAAATGTGTTAATCAATTGTCAATTATGGATTAATTACTTTTTCTTATTCATCTGCTTCTTCAGTAGTTCATATAATGGCTAGTACATAGTCAATCCAAAGCAAACTTGGTAAATTCAATTAAAGTTTCCTCCCACCGGTTTGGCTAAGATTTCTTTCCTGATATTGATCCCTAAGATATTATAGTTGATTTGTTATAGTATATTTCTTAAAATAAAAAGATCTTTAATTTTATTCATAATATTTTATAAGTCACTCAATATATGGTAGCATAGTAAGTAAATATTAACAACAATCTAAGATCCAAAATGTGCATTAAAATCACCTAGAGAGCTTTTTAAAACACACAAGTTACACACTGGACAACTAAATGCAATGTTTTATCCTAGACTGGATTCTCTCTTGGTGGGGGAAAACATACTACAAGGAGATAATTGGACCAAATACAAAATTGGGATACTGATAGTAAAGAGAGTAAAAGCATTTATATTAATACTAAGTTCACTCAAGTTGACAACTCTCTTATGGTTCTGCAAGAAAGTATCTTTTTTTCTTGGGAAATGCACATGGATGTCTTACTTTTCAGAAGTATAATGCCTTACAAAGCATTTTATTTTATAATAAAATATAGATAATAAAATATAGAGGTAGAATAAGTGATAAATGGTACAGTATTTTAAAAGTTGATTCTGAGTAAAGAGTATGTAGATATTCATTGTACTATTTTTCCTGTCCATTTTTTCCTATGTTTGAGATTATTTCCAAGCCAAAAAATTAACAATAAGCCAGCAAACAAAGAAAAAGGCATACATAGGCATAGGTCCAATCCTACAAGGAGAGGAGGGGGTGGTGGCAGGCATTGGTATTCTTTTTAAAGCCTTCAAGAGCTTTCAGTATGCAGACAGGGTTGAGAACAACTGATTTGGGGCAAGGGAAGGTTTAAACAGTAAGGTGCACACAGAGGTGTTATGTTGGAGAGCAGAAGGATTGAAACCCATTCTCCACTAAAGCCTTTGGGGAACTTTTTGTCATGGAAGCATCAGGCAGGTTTGCCCATGCCTGTGCCTGTCCACCTCTCTGTTTTGTACCCTCCTAGAAATCTCCAGCTGATTTTCCCATTTGCAGCTCTCACCACAACCTCATTCCCAAAGAGGCAGAATTCCCCAGGACCAGAGATTCTCTGATTCCTACTTTCTAAAAGGAAATGTCTCACCCCAGACACAAATCTTAATGAAGAACCTTTTATCTTAAAACAATAAAATGAGAGAGTGTGTCCCTCTTCCCAAACTATCTTGTGGATTAAAGGCTCTCAGGAACCCAGACCACAAGCCAGAAAGGAGACTCCCCATACCACGACCCCTCCTCTGTAGCAATAAGAGGAAACATACCTAGGAGGAAATGAGCAGGTGTCTTGGTTTCAGAAACCACCAAACTCAAGTAGAAGGAATAAAACAACCCCATGGGACCCTCTCAGTTACTCTTGTTTAGAATCTCAGCCACTGTGTCCTAGTTCTGGGATGACCCAGTCCTGGTATATTCTGGCTGGCCTCAGGGTGCCATGAGATAGACGAGAGAGAGGCAGACAGGTCTAGGAGCACACAGAATGCAGTTTATCAGGGAACTTCTGACAGAAGCACAGTCCTGGGTAGTAGCAAGACCAGCTGGGTCCTTGCAAGTTGGGTCAGAAAGAGGGGTGTATTTATTAATTAGAACAAAAGTGACTTCATTCTGGTGGGGATAAACCTGGTTTGTCTTATTATCGAAAAGCCAGGTGCATCCCTAAAGCCAGGGTCCAATTATAAGGCTCTTTATGGTTTGTTGGGAAACTCTGCAGGACCAACCATCTGGGGTTACTCAGGAGGGAATCATGGCTCAAGGTGACTGCAGTCATGTTGAGCTGAACGCATACAACCCCACAGAAGCTAAGGCTAAACCAAGTGTCTACAACTTCTGCGCATTAGCAATGACACACGATCCTTAGTTCTGTGTCCTTTTCACAGCCTTTACCATGCTCACTCTTTGTGTGCACAACATGGAGAGAAACTCCATCTCTGATGAATAGTGGGAGAATCCAAGATGCAGGTGTGGCAAGGGGAGGGGGGCTCAGCGTTCTCACCTTCTGGTATATATTGACAGGGCTGGGACATCCAGATCCGCTGTTGGGGGGCAGGGAAACAGGGGGATGTTTTACCCCTGTTCATCCTACATTTCCATAGCCTCCCTCAATCATCGTTGCCACTTTTCCCCATGCAATGGGGAAATACATATCTAATGAGTGAGGTTGGGTGCACGACCTGGGCCTGTGGAGCTCCTCCCGTCTTCCTCCCTTCTTCCTCATGGACCGTTTACCCCTAGAAGCACATATCCTACTCTACCCATCAGTTCTCCACAGGAAGGTGCTGTCCCGGGGCAGGAACTGCTCTGAATTAGCATTGTGACTGCATAAGTAAGTATCAGGATTTCAGATTGCTAGTGGATAGACACCACAATCTCCAATATTAATCTTATTGGTGATAAGGTGACGTTTGGATTTCAAACAGCCTCACACTATGATGTGTGAATTAAAACCCAGTGCAGAGAAGATCCTAAGCCTGACAGATATTCAGTTCCTATCCTGAGGTGGAGTAACTACAGAGAGTGAGGACTGTTGCCCAGTTGTCCCACAGTAACCTGGGGCAGAGCCAGCCCTTTTGTGGGATGGAGAGGCCAGTGCAGCACCCCGAGGAGGGGGAGCAATACCTGCAGCCACAGGCCTTCTCAGCAGCAGGCTGCCACTTGAGCCCTGTGTTTCCATGGCTCAAAGGTGTGGAAGTTTTATTACACCATTGACTCCCTGCGCTTCTCTGAAAATATCCTCCTGCATGCAGAAGCTTGTTTGGGGACAGACATGTAAGCAGTTCTGTACCAGTTTGCTTTAGGACTCTAGATTTGAACCCCGAAGATCTGTTTTAAGAAGCCCTCTCTGTTGGAATCTTAATATGATGATGTAGTACACAGTGGAAAGGTAGCTTGTTCTCTCTCTCTCTCTCTCTCTCTCTCTCTCTCTCTCTCTCTCTCTCTCTCTCTCTCATCTTTGCCTCACACCATAAAGCAGTACAAAGTGCTCCTTAAATGGTGTGTCCTTGAACCCCACTGATGCCTTACCTTCTGCATAGTCATTCTGGTCTCTCCATCTCCCCCCCCTCCCCCCGCTTTCCCGTAATCTTTTCTCCACACCGCAGCAGCCAGGGTGACCTCAAACCCTCATACACTGCTGGTGGGAATACAAAATGGCACAGCTACGTTGGAAACTAGCCTTGACAGCTCCTCAAATGGTTAAACAGAGAGCAGCTATAAGATGCAGCAATTTGACTCCTAGGCATACCCCCAAGAGAAATGAAAACATATGTCCACACAAAAAATGCGTACACGGATGTCCTAGAAACATGATGTGTACTAGCCAGAAAGTGGCAACAAACTAAATGTCCATCGACTGAGGAATGAATAGAGAAGATGTACAAAATACAAAGAGGGAGTTTCTTCTGGGGGTAAGGATATATTCCAAAGGTGACTGTGGTGAAGGCTGCTTAACTCTGAATATACTGAAAGCCATTGGATTGTTCACTCTATAGGTGAGTTGCCTTGGCATATTAATTATATCTTTTTTTTTTAATCGGTGCATTGTAATCATACATCTTAGTGAGGTACGAGCTGGTAGAGGCATACATGCACACAGCATTCATTTAACCCTTCCCCAATCTTAATAAAGCTATTACAATTAAAACAAACAAAAACTGAGTTCTCTCTGTCAAGTTCTGAATCATGTCCTGGTGACTTTACCCCATAAACAAATATCAAGCTAGCCTGTCTGTGTTCTCCATTTCTACATCCATCCACCCTAGTGCAAGCTGCCTCCATCTCTGTCCCTCAACTCCTGCTATGGACTCTGGATTGGCCTTGTGGTTTTTTCTGGCCACCTCACATTGTGGCAAGAAATTATCCCCCAAATATAAACAAGAGCATGTCATTCTTCCTCACCAATGGCTTCCTTTGGGATGAAATTCCAGTTTCACTTGAAGTCAAATCCATTCACCTGTAATAAATTCTTTATCATGGTCACTCGGGGTGGCTCTTTTCCACCTCTCAGTGTCATCCCCTCTACCATATCAACTTTTTTCAGGCCTTCCAGTATAAGATTGCCAACCCAAAATGCATCTGTATTTTTTCCCATTTGGTGTCTTTTACTAGGTAGAGAGTGAGAATCTAAAAAAATGTGAAACAACTGGGCATGGTGGCCCATGCCTGTAATCCCTGTACTTGGGAGGCTGAGAAAGGAGGATCACAGGTTCAAAACCAGCCTCAGCAACTTAGCGAGACCCTCAGCAACCAGTGAGATCCTGTTTCAAAACAAAAATTAAAAATGGGCTGGGGGGTATAGATTAGAGGTAGAATGCCTCTGGGTTCAATCCCCAGTACCACAAAAAATATAATAAAATAAAGCACATGTGAAACAATCTGAGTTCAAAAATCCTCCTAAACCATGAAAGCTCTTCTCAGTCTCCACTTCTTTGTGTTCACTTTGTTTCTCAATCTTCACTTCTTTGTCACATCTTATTTGACATAAGTTTTGGGGTGTTTTTTTTTAGCTACTTGCCTTTATTGGGTCTTTCCAAAGCATCAGATCCAGTTTTCATAGGTCCAACACCTTCCTTTTCCCATGCATCTATAGTTGATGTCAGAGGATGTTGAATTACATCATTACAATAGCAATCACAACTGGCATGAGCAGGTGACTGTGTGGGCAGAGAAAGGATGAAGAGGGTCACTTTATGCACGTGATGGTCCATTGGGGACTGGTGAAAAACCATCTGCTGTTTTTATACACAAAAATTGAATTACAATGGATATACAATCAAAAACCTTGAAAAGATTGAACTATCTGAAGGATGAAGGAAGCTTCCTTGAGATCTCAGTCCCTCGTGGTTGGCCATTTTGGTTGGGTGCAGTTCATCATTATTGTAATCATTATTGTGGTTGGCCCCTCTTTTGACTCTTATTGCTAGCTACTCAGTTGCTAAATTATTTCCTGGAAGTAGATTCCTGTGAGCGGAACTCACCTTTGTTGGCAGGTGGGTTCCTGTGAAAGAATATCAGGAAGATTGGAAGAGAGCAGCCAAGAGAGAGAACTGTCCAGTGATTTGTTGAAAACAACAGAACAGACATGACATGTTGCGGTCCTGCCTTGTGAACTACAAAGCTTTCATTTGTTGCAACTCTCCTCTCCCACAATCCAGACACTAGAACAGAACCAAGGGAACAAGGCATGTAGTTACAGAGACAATGGCACAATTACTTTTAACGGCATTGACATAATCACAGCCTAGGCTGTCTGCTCACATTCTCGCTGGTTAATGGACTTGTTTGAAGTTCCTTATTCCAAGCCTCCGGGGAAGAGGAGGTACCTGGAAAATGCTCCCAAATAGCTCAAGGTATCAGAGAAGCAAATGCCTCTCTGACACTTCAGTGGTCCAGTAGAACCAAATGTACCAACAATCCTCTCCGGGACAAGACATTGCCCTGGTTCCCTAGGAAAGCTGTTTTCTTAGCCATAGAACCATCAGAACAAGAAGCAGAAAAACCTACTCCTGAGTTTTCAATGTCACCATCAGGCATAGTGCTGTTCCCACACTTCTGAAGCACAATAAGTACTAAAAAGATGCTCTGCCTGCTGATTTCTGAATGACTGCTGTCATGACTTTGCTCCTGGAACATCAGATTCTTACATCACTGAAATGCAAGCCCAGCTGGGTGTTGTGGCGGAACACTTGTAATTCTAGTACTTGGGAGGCTGAGACAGAAGAATCACAGGTTCGTGGCCAGCCTCAGCAACTTAGTGAGGCTGTTAGCGAGATCCTGTTTCCAAATAAAAAATAAAGTAGGGTTGGGAGTGTGTCCCAGAGTAGTAGACCCCTGGGTTCCATCTCCAGTACCACTACAAAAAAAAAAAAAACAGAAAAAGAAAAATGCAAGCCTAATAGTTGGGAGCAGTGGCACACACCTGCAGTCCCAGCTACTCGGGGGGCTGAGGCAGGAGGATCGCAAGTTGGAGGTCAGCCTGGGCAATTTAGCACGACCCTATGTCAAAAAAGAATAAAAAAGAAAAAAGAAAAAAATAAGGGAGGGAGGGAGGGAGAGGAAAGGAACAGAAAGAAGGCTGGGGTGTGCCCAGCTTGTGTGAGGCTCTAGGTTCATTGTTGCCAGTATCCCCCAAGGCCCCCCCCCCAAAGTAAGCCCAAGAGATGGTTCAATTTTATACTCCTTTGCACTAATTGTGTACTTGGTGTATACTGTCTTCTCTTGATACTAGTTATGGGAAACCAAAAAATGGACCCCCAAAAGATATTCATGCCAAATCTCTGGAATCTGTGAATGCTACTTTATTGAGAAAAAAAAAAAATCTTTGGAGATGCAATTAATAGTCTTGTATTAGCTGGGTGAGCCCTAAGTCCAGTAACAAATGAGATTACATGAGAAAGACTGCAAAAGATTTGAGGCAGAAGAGGAGAAAACCCTGAAAAGGAAACAGAGGAGAAGGGCACGTGGCAACAGAGGCAGAGACTGGAGTGATGCTAGACCAAGGAAGACTAGGAGCCTCCAGAAACTGAAGAGGCAAAGGATAGTCATCTCCATGAGCCTCAAAAGGGAGCAGGCTCCAACGGGGCATGGTGGTGCATGCCTATGATCCCAGTACTTGGGAGGCTAGGACAGGAGGATCGAATGTTTGAGGCCAGCCTCAGCAACTCAGTGAGACCCTATTTCAAAATAAAATGGCTGGGGGTGTAGTTCAGAGGTAGATTAATGCCCCTCGGTTTAGTCCCCAGGAACAACAGCAACAAAAAAAGATGGGAGCAGGTCCTGCAGTCAGCTCAATTTTGGACTTTTGGCCTTTAGAATTGTGAGAGAATAAAGTTCTATTGTTTTAAACCACCAAGTTCGTGGTGATTGAATATGGTAGCCACAGGAGATGAATACACTCACTCTCTATTACGCTGTTCCTTTCACAACCAAAGGCTTCTTCTTTCTTCTCAGATCCCTACCAGAATTCTCTCCTCTGGTAATCATCTGAATCAATCAAGGAATGTGTTTGTTTGTTTGTAAATAAAAATTCAGACCTATGAGTTTAAATCTCTGGGTTGGGACACAGGCATTTTAAAAACTCCACTATGAGCCCGCATGGTGTCACATGCCTATAATCCCAGTACTTGGGAGGCTGAGACTGGAGGATCACAGGTTCAAAGCCAGCCTCAGCAGCTTACTGAGACCCTGTTTCCAAATAAAATAGGCCTGGGACCTACCTGGGAGGTAGAATGTCCCTGGGTTCAATCCCCAACACCAGGAAGGAAGGAAGGAAGGAAGGAAGAAAGGAAGGAAGGAAGGAAGGAAGGAGGGAAGGAAGGAAGGAAGGAAGGAGAGAAAGAAGAGAAGGGGAGGGAAGGGAAGGGAAGGGAAGGGAAGGGAAGGGAAGGAAAAAGGAACCCGCCCCTGGGTTCAATCCCCAGTAGTATGATAAAAATAAACCTCCACTGTGGTTGTAACCCACAACCTTACTAAAACTGTTCCAACAGCTCCTTGGCCTTTTGTCTGGCCCTGGCCTTACCCTAATAGCAGAGAAACTGTGTTCATTAGAAGCTCATTAGTTCAGGCTTCTCATTGATCTGAGTGTCAAGCATGAATCGCTGAGACCCACAGATAGCATTTCTCATTTAGTAGTCAGGGGTGAAGCCTGAGAATTCTCATTTTAAACAAGTTCCTAAGTGATGAAGATCACAGTTTTACTAGACAGGCTTTGGGATGATCAAGGCTCTTTACTTGGTCTTCTTTGTCTTTGAACACCCAACACCTTCTACTATATTCTGTCCTGCTGCCAATAATGTTCAATAGTACAAGTGGGATTCCTTTGAACTGTCAAATCCTTAAGGACAATGACTTCATCTTATACTGTTTAACTTTCTTTAGTATGTCCATTAATGTCAAGACCCTGGGGGCACCAGTAAGAGAGATTAAAGGGTGGATGTGCCAGCAAACTGCGACCTGTAAGGGATACCGAGGCACCAATGGGTGCCAACACATCCCTGGAAATGCCAAGAGGTGCAAAGGCAGCAGCACTCCTCCTGAGAGAAGGATTGCACGTGCATCAGTGAGCCGTTCGAGTTAGACATACGATTTGGAAGGAACTTGTGAAGTAGCGATGACCAGTAAACTGCTCTGAGAGGGAGGGCACCTCTGATTAACCACAGGCTTCTGTTTTACTAACCAATGGTGCAGGTTTGGGGCCAGAGCTGAATTGCTCAGGGCAGTAAAAAGCATTAAACTCTCCCCTGACCAGGTCTCCTCTACCTTTCTCCTCTTGTGGTGTTCAGTCCCTTAAGTAGGCACCAGCCAAAGACGAGCTTGGAGGATGCCCTCCTGCTTAGTTTACACGAATGTCTTGGTCTAGTTTTGAGCTCTGCAGATGATGTTGCTATGCTTGGGGGGGGCAGAAACATTTATGTGTATGTGACAGCAGGGAGAGAAGCACATAAATAGTGCTGGGGACAGAGGAGCTTGGGAAGGCATCGCTCTACATCGTGAAGTCTTAGTTTGTCTAGATCATAGTTTTTTTTGTTGTTGTTGTTGGTTTTGGTAAGGCCAAACCCATTCCCAGGAAGTAAAAAAGAACCTGTTTCTGATGTTTGTTCATCTTCCTGCCAGAGCAGTCTGCCCTTGAAAAAGCATGCCCCTGGAACATCTGCTACGCCTTGCCCTTGCAAGCTCATTAATGGCGTTTTCCCAGAGACCCAGAAATAGCAAATTCCATTAAAAGGCTTATCATTAAATACAATGCAGCTCTTTATGTGGGAGAAAGATGGCCTCTGAATAAGAGTCCATTAGGGCTCTGGGCTGGAAAAAATGGGTCAGCTTTCCTTTAAGGGAGAAATTAATACGGCAGGCAGGAGCCAGCAGTACAGCCAACATTCATCTTGCAAAGCTTTTCCTCTTGCTGCTGCCACAGTGCCCCCGCAGTACCCAGTAGGACTGGCTATTCCTGTCCTCAGCCCCCTGGAGCAGGGCCCATTTGTCCCGAGGAAGACTATCAAATTATCTGGTGACAGCCTAAATACATATGAGGGGGAGGTTAGAACTGAGGATAGGTTGTGTGTGTGTGTGTGTGTGTGTGTGTGTGTGTGTGTGTGTGTGTGTGTGTTCGCACATGCACACTGCCTGTAATCTAAACCAGGCTGCAGAAAAGCAAAGCAAAGTCAATCAGTAACTCACTCACTGACCTCTCTCTCCTTTGGTGGGTCCTAATGTCACTTCCGTGAAACGTGGCTCTTTGGCAAATCCATGAGGCACTGTCTCCAGGAAGAACAAGAGAGAAGCTTTTTTTTTTTTTTTCGGTACTGGGGATTGAATTCAGGGGCATTCTACCTCCAAGCTATACCCCCAGCCCTATTTTTTATTCTTTGTTTTGAAACAGGGTCTCACTAAGTTACAGAGGGCCTCACTAGGTAGCTGAGGCTGGCCACAAACCCAGATCCTCCGGTCTCAGCCTCCCAAATGCTGGGATTACAAGCGTGTGCCACCAAGCCCAGCGAGAAGCTTGTTTATAATGTAGAACATCAGTGTCAAAAGGACTGTCCAGTGTCCAGTCTCCTTGTTGTGACTTAGACACAGTTCATGGAGTGACCTTGGTGGCCAAGGTTGGAAGGCAGGGGACAAATTACCACTGAACCAAATGGGGGCTGGGAAATGAATTGAGAGTAGCCATGGACATAGTGTCCAAGAAGCGTGGGTAGCACAGGAGTGAGCCCGGCGCATCTCTGTTGTAAGGGAGCTGTCCAGCTATGTAGACCAGGGCAGTGAGGGTTTCCAGAAGGTGAAATGATTCAGAAGTCAAGGGAACTGGCAGTCAGAAGTAGATGCTTTGTCCAGTTCAGCAACACTCCTGCTGGTAGGATCAGGACAAGAAGAGTCAGCTCCATAGGAGGGAGTTGGCAGACTCATTCTCAGCAAGCAACATGGAGAATTTAGGGAGATTGTGAGCTGTTCAAGAAAATGTCTTGCAGGCAGTTTGATATATAGTTGTAAAGGTTTGGATGTTTGTTCCATAAATATTTTTTTACTCCTGCCTTCTTCTCCAATCCCATGGGCAGACATTTCTTCCTCATCCCATTGGTGATGGATTTCCCTTTGAGACTTGCCTTGATCTTTTAAAGGATGCAATCAAGCAGAGGCCTTAAATGAGCTCATGTGGGTTGGTGATTACCATGAGAAGCTCATGCACCTACATGTGCTGCACTATTGCCTGACCCTAAAGGAACAGACCTACATCTAGCTTACAGCCTATAGCCAGGCCCAGGTGACCTGAAGCTTGAAGCCTAGAACAGATCTATTCAACTGAGCTCAGCCTAGATCCATTCAACCACTGTTAGCCTACAGGAGAATAAATGCTTCTCACTGTAGATGACTGAGTTTGAGGGGTAGTTGTTATGTGGCATTCTTGTAGGTGGTCACTGACTAATGCAGTAGGGCTGGAACTCAAAAAACATGTCTAGACTAGAGATTCAGTTTTAAGAGTCATCAGCGTTGCTGGGTGTGGTGGTGCACACCTATAATCCCAGTACTGGGGAGGTCAAGACAAGAGCATCTCAGGTTCAAGGACAGTTTCAGACAAATAGCGAGACTCTCAGTAGCCTAGTGGGGTCCCATTTTCAATTAAAAAATAAAATAGGGCTGGGGGTGCATTTCAGAGGTAGAGTGAGCTTGGGTTCAATTCCCAGTAGCATAAAAAACAACAAAAGAATCATCAGCGCATAGGGGATTTTTTTATTTGTTTATTGACACCGCAAATATTTAGTACAAATTTATTCTATGTTGGGTACTTCCTTTCATTGGTGTGGAGGAGTCTGTTCAGGATCCTCATGGAAAGAGGTCTGTTGGCAGCTTTCCCAGAGAGAATTTGCAGAGTGAGAAGAGAAGGCCATGAAGCAGAACCTTGTGGATTGCTAGCCCAGGAGACAGCCTTCAGCGAGGTAAGAGGAGACTCAGGTGAAGGAGGTACTTCAGAAATGGAGGGAGGAGAGCCCTTCGCAAGGGGAGAGTATCCACTGGTATCCACTGGAGTGAGAGTAAGGTGGGTTGAGGCTTGAATAAAAAAAACAATGATACCCTGGGAGTTGGTCACTGGTAACCCGAGTGTCAGTACAGAGCTGGGTCAGGGTTGGGAAAGCCTGGTGCAGGTCTGTCTCAGTCTGTGCAAGCTGTGAGGACAGAATGCCACAGACTGCATCCTTAAACAGCAGGTGATCCCTTCTTTCCATTCTGGAGGCTGGAAGTCCAAGACAGAGGCAAGGCAGGGCTGGTTGTTGGTGAGGGCCTCTTCCTGGCTTGCAGACTTCCAATGTATCTTCACATTGTCTTTCTTCTAGGCATGGAGAGGGAAGAGCTCTGGTGTCTCTTTCTCTTATCTTGAGCTCCCCCCCTCAAGACTTCATTTAACTTGACTCCTAATGCTCTCCCTCCAAGTGCAATCCCCTTGGAGGCTAGCACTTCACATATGAACTTGGAAGATCAGAGGAACACAAATGTAGTCTATCACAGCATCTGAAGACTTGGTTCTGGTTCCTGCTTCACCACTAAGCAGATCAGTCTCCGAACTTCCCCAAGCAACCTGCTCTCATCTGTCTAATAGGTTTAGAGCTCACCTTACCTACTTGCCTTGGGGTTGCTGCAGGGAGAAAGTGACATAAAAATCCTAATGTCTCCAAGGCTCACTAAGAGTACAAAAAGGTTTACTTAACACTTGCAAAAGGGATCCCGGTAATCACCCCTGTCAAATTCCAGTCCCTTTCTCCCTGCAGGGTCTGGGTGGTCCCCTGCTAGCTGGTTCTGCCTCCTCCTTGCTGCTCCTAGGGTCCCCTTTTGGAAAGAGGGACTCCTCAGCTGTGGTTGCTCACTACTGCGGAGGCAGAAAGACACCTCTCCTCTCTGGCTTCTGACTTTCCTAGTGAAAGCCCTAAGAACTTGTAGTAAAAAAATTTTAAATGGACCAGACCTATGCTCCCGGAAGTCTGCTCCCTCCCCCTAAGCCTCTGAACCTGCTGTTCTTGCAAGATATGCTTAACAAACAGATTTGTGTCAAAGCTAACCTTGATTCTTTTGGCTGTATCCTGTTCTGTTCCTGAAATTAGTTACTTTACTGTGAAAAGCACTGTCTGCAGTTTCTGTCCATAAAACCCCTCCCCTCCCCTTGTCCGGGGCCCATTTTCTTCTGCTCCTACATGAGAGAGGATTGTGGGACCCAGTACTGGAATAAAAGTACCTCCTGCCTTTTGCATCAAGAAGCCGGCTTTGTGACTGATTGGGGTTGCACCGTTTCCATGGCCTGAGGAAGAAAGTCAGGCCTTTCATTTGGTGCATTGGCCGGGAAACCGAAACGACCACCCGGTCAGTCCCGACGCTGCTCCTTGGAGGTAAGAAATTGGCTAGCCTTGTCTGTCTGTCTCCCCTGTTCGTGTTTGTGGGGTGTATATGTTTTAATGTGGCCATTTGGACTTTCTGGCTTTGGTTTGCAGTTGTCTGAATCTGCCGTGAGGGGATCAGATGGAGACCGGTAGACGTGCCTGAGGTGTCTCAAACTGCGCCC